>JAKSZT010054317.1:1484645-1618021 GCA_026826555.1 Tolypeutes matacus
AATAAATAAATAAATAAATAAATAAATAAATAAATAAATAAATAAATCTTAAAAAAAAAACACTAACTAGATACAAGCTTAACAGATGCCTCAAAGTCTAAATTCCAGTGATAATACTAAAATATCAAAACGTCCAGATTTCAACAAAAGTTTACAAAACATAGAAAGTAATTGCCCAATTGGACCAAAACAGGAAGTAATGGTCCAGGCAAAGGATTTAAAATTAAAAAAAATAAAGTATCTGAAACCATCAATGAGGATTATCAGACCTGGAACATTCCAGACAAAGACTTTTAAAATGGGCTTAAATATGCCCAAAGAGCTATAGGAAGGGAAAACATGGACAAAGACTAAAGGAAATCTGGAGAATACAAGAACACAAAGTGAATATCAACAGAAAGACAGAAATTATGAAAAGGAACTAAATAGAGCTGAAGACCACAGTAACAGAAACTGAAAATTCCCTAGAGGAGTTAAACAGCAGATTGGAGCTGGCAGAAAAAAGAATCAGTGAACTTGAAGATAAGGTAATTGAAATCATCCAGTCTGTAGAGCACAAAAAGAAAAGAATGAGGAAAAATGAACAGAGCCTGTGGAACCTGTCGGACACCATCAAGTGTACCAATATATGCATTGTAAGAGTCCCAGAAAGAGAAGAAAGAAAGGGTCAGAGAGAATATCCTAATAAATGGTGGCTGGAAACTTCCCTAATTTAATGAAAGACATGAATATACACATCCTAGACATTCAATGAACTCCAAACAGGATAAACCTAATAGACCCACACTGCACCATATTTTAATCAAACTGTTGAATGCCAAAGATAGAATTCTGAAAGCCACAAGAGAGAAACAATATTTCACATACAAGAAAGACTCAATACAATTAAGTGCTTATTCCACATCGGAAACCATGGAGGCTAGAAGGTAGCGGGAAGACATATTTAAAGTGCTGAAAGCAAAAATTTGCCAACCACAGACTATGTAACTATTGAAAAATTGTAATTCAACAATTAATAAGTAATTACTTGTGAATCAACAAGTAATTGTTGAAGCTATCTTTCAACAATGAGGGAAGAATTAAGACATTCCCAGATAAACAAAAGCTGATGGACTTTGTCACCTCTAGACTGGCCTTATAAGAACTTCTGAAGGACAATGAGTGTTCAATTAATGTTTATTTATAATAATTTAAAAAAATCATTATTTAGTTTAAAAAAGAGAAACATGAAAGGAAGTTGTGAAGATTAAAAAGAAAGGACACTAGACAATTGGTTGAATGCACATGAAGAAATAAAGAACTCTCGTAAAGATAAAGACATGGGTAAATATAAATACCAGCACTGTAACCCTTGGGAAATTTGATGTAATTATGAATTCCAAAAATATAATTGAATCATGCTTGTAAACTGATCTGTTAATCTGGGCATGATTAGGTTAGGATTAGGGCGTTGAGCCCCACCCCTTGGTGGGTGGGGAATTGAATAGAAAAGACAAGGCAAAGGACAGTTGAAGCAGTCTTTTGAGAAGCAGTTTTGATATTGGAAAGAAGGCCCCAGGAGAAGAGAAGCAAGCCGTTCGCCTGATCGTCTACAGCTGACCTTGTGGAGGAAACAGGAGCTAAGCCCGGAGAGAAACGCAGCCCCGGGAAGAGAGGAACCCCAGAAGCCTGAACCCTGGTAAACGCTGGCAACTGTCTTGCTCTAACACGTGGCAATGGACTGTGGTGAGAGAAGAAACCTAACGCTTTATGGCCTGGTATCTGTGGACTTCTACCCTGAATAAATACCCTTTATAAAGACCAACCCACTTTTGGTATTTCACATTAGCACCCCTTTGGCTGACTAATACAAGCACTATAGTATATTTTATTTATAACTCCACTTTTTCCTTCTACAGGATCTAAAAGGCAGATTCCTTAAATGTAATGATTAATCAGTGATTTTGGACTCAATGTTTAAATATGTAATTTGTGATAAGAGCTACATAAAGTTAGGGGAACAGAGGAATATTATATTATTAAAGTTGTTAAGTTTGTATCAAAGCAAATGAGATTGTTATAGATTTAGGATATTAAATTTAAGCCCCATGGTAGCCACAAAGAAAATAGAGAATGTGCAAACTCTAGGGACAGAAAGTAGAGTACAGGTTACCAGGGGTGGAGGTCAGGGACAATGGGAAGTTAATGCAAAGTGAGTGTAGGGTTTCTGTATGGAGTTAAGGAAAAGTAAAAGTAATGCATGGTGATAAGGGTACTGCAGCTTCATGAATGTGATTAATCCCACTGAATTGTATGCTTGGGAGGGCTGGGATGGGAAGATTTAGATTGTATATATGGTTCCAAATTTTTTAAAAAAGAAAGAGAAACTAAAGAGATAATGATAGTTAAATGCCATGCATGATACTGGATGAGATTTTTTTTTCCATTTCTCATTTAAATGTCCTAGATACATATAAAATTTTTTTTAATCATACAATATGTTACACAATATATTTGGTTCATAGTAATGCAATCATACAGTATTTGTCCTTTTGTGTCTGACTTGCTTTACTCAAAATAACTTGATGAGATTTAAGAATGGAGGAGAAAAGTCTCAAAAGGACATTATTGGAACATAAGAAAAAATTGGAATATAGAATGTAAGTTTTATATCAATGTTAAACTTCTTGAATTAGATAACTGTACTTAAAGTTATTACATAAGTAAATATCCTTGTTTGTAGGAAATGTTTGTGGAAGTATTATGTGTTCAAGGAGTGTAATGTGTACAACCTGCTCTCAAATGCTCAGAAGATGCATAGATGGATAGAGAGATTGATATAGAGGGATAGATAGATAGTAGGTAGATGAAGGAAGGAAAGAAGGAAGAACAAAGGTGGCAAATGTTAAAATTGATGGATCTGGGTATCTGGAGGGGGTTGGGGGTATGTTGGAGTCTATTATTTTTGCAACTGCTCTGTAAGTTTTAAATTATTCCAAAATTAAAAGCTAGAAAAATATAAAGCACAAATCAATGAAACTGAAAATAGGAAAACGAATAGAGAAAATCAAATCTGATTCCTTTAAAAATATATATAGTGCTTATCTAATATGACTTCTTTCAAGACTCATTGTCCTGCACTGCCTGTTATCTAATATCTGAAAACCATTGTTTCATATATTGTGTCCAGTTTTGTGGTTGTTGAAGTTTAGTAGGTAAATCTGGTCCTCATTAGTCCATCATGGTTGGAACTGAAAATTTTTTATGTGAGGACATTTAAATTTGGATTTTCAAATGAATATTAGGAAGGAAAATATGGGGGTAGTTATGAGTCTTATGCTTGAGAATTGTAAACACCAAACACACAGATATCTCTACTGGGTACCCTGGTTCTTGTAATGGGCTCTGGGCCTCTATTTCAATGAGACCAGTGGGCCTTGCCCTCATGGAGACTGGTCCTCCTCCCCTCCCCCCATGCTCTGGGTATCTGGGAACACCAAAACTTAAGATCAAATGTCCCTGGAGACAGGCCCCTCCCAGGGTCCATCCTTTGAGGGCTGAAGGTACACTCTAGGTGTACCTCACACTGGGGGGGGGGGGGGGCAGGGAAGAAGGCAGGCTGAGGGCCATGGTTTTCCATTAGTACTCTTTTCCTGACTCTGAGAATATCAGGGCCAGTACTAAAGAGAAATCTCCCATTCAGTCCTAAGTGCTTTATACTTGTAGATCCTGTTGGGAAAAGAGGATAGATGAGCTTCCTGTCCCCAAAATCTCACATTCCAGTGCATAATATCATTCTTCTGCTCCCTCCACTAAAGAGTATAATTAATTTTATTTATACTGACATCTCAAGAAATGTGGATCCAAGTGAGTATCTGGTGCTCTCCTTTCCCCACCAAGCAGAACTGACCTCTATTAAAATTTTCATCTTTACATCTGGTCTTTTTCATGATTCAGCTCACCATCATAAATTAGCAAAGAATGTAAGCACTTCTATACAAAGGTTTATATCTCCCCTCTCTACTTGAAAGTTTGAACAAGTCTATGACTTAAGACACAGTAATGGACATTGGTGGATATCACCAGTGATATCATTCCACATACAACCTAAGGAGAAAATGGGGATGTAGTTAAGTTAAGCAGACAGAGATCCAGGTGAGTGGGATGGTGACCACTTACTCAAAATAAAAGTTTTGAAGACAGAGAGTTGGACTAGAGGCAGCAGTAATTTGTTTCTTTCTCATGAGAAAGGGCACACGCCCAGGCTAATAGAAGTGGGCAAGTGCGAGTGATCAGTGTAAGGACAAAGATTATATAGTTCCCCTGATGCAATGTTTCATTTCCCTACCTCCCCAACCTTACCCATCTCCCATTGGCTGGGAGTTGTGGGCGTACAATCTTAAACACGAAAACTAACCCAATCACAGAGTGACACATTTACTGATATGGGTTGTAGGGAAATGAGCTACGTTTTGCTTGTGTGGGAATGTAGGGTGTAACTTACTGTGATCAAGACTTGAACAAGAAGGGATGTGGGAGGGTGAGATAGACAGGAACAGGGAATTCAGTTTGAGAAGAGACCACCTTTTGTTCCATTTCTCTCAATCCCCCCTCTTCTTTTTAGAATTTATTGGACCCTTCTCACACCAATCATTATATGCTGGTTCAGCTATTTTTTCTAGATCTAGGTAATTGGCGGGTTTTTGTTTAAGCAACATCATGGGTTCAGGTTGTCCTTTTTTCCCATGGGGACTACATACATCTTTTTTTTTTTTTTTTTTTTTAAGATTTTATTTATTTATTCATTTATCCCCCTCTTGCTGCTTGTGCTCGCTGGGTCAGCTAACCACACCGTGCGGGCAGGCTTGCCTTCACCAGGAGGCCCCGGGAACCGAACCCGGGAACCGAACCCGGGGCCTCCCATATGGTAAACGTGAGCCCTACTGATTGAGCCACAGCCGCTTCCCATACATACATCTTTTGAACAGTTCATTGGATTAGGGAAATGAAACAAGGGACTAGGCAGGGTAAGATAATGAGTATACCAAAGATTTCGACTAACATAGTTGTAATTCGAGACCAAGGCCCAGAAAAGAGAGAGTCAAACCAACTGATCCATGGATTGGTGTCTGTCCCAGAATTTTTGGCTAATTCTTCAAATCAGGCTGTGCTATCTCGCAGGGCTTGGGTAACTGACCCACCCAGGGCAGTGTTGTTTGGAATACAAGTACAGCAGCTGTCTCCTATCACTACACAGATTCCTCCTTTTTCCCCTAGCATCATGTCTAATACTAACCTACTCTCCCAAGCCATTCCACTGGTCGCATCTAATTGTTGAGAAAGGCCCTGTATAGCATCTGGTGTCGTTCATGAATCTTTGTTGATGGTAGTAAATGTGATTAATCCAGTCTACATTTTTGTTTACAGTAACCCACCAGAATAGGAAGGACTCGAAACCGGGGGCAACTTGATTACGGGCTTTGTGTCTATCTGGAACTCCTCGTGGGACTCCAATGGCATCCATATAGATATTGTTACTGAAGGAGCCCTCAGGGATTTCCTGCTTATGGCAGAGTTCTGAGGTGAGATTTTGCTCAGGGTTTGGTCCAGATATGCCATAATGAAAGGGATGGCGAGCTGTGCTGAGGCACATGTCCCATGCCAGTTAACTATGGAGTTTGTTTCAGTGTAGTTCCCCCACATGACTACCAGAGGTCTGCCCTTGGCACCGTCAGGTTGTGGTAATGGGAATCCTCCATAAAGTTCCACATCTGTGCACAGGTTAGGTGGGAGACTGGTTTCTCATGCACTTACCATGAGAGGCATGCGGTGTAATTCCAGAAGCCACCCCTGGCCAGAGGGATTCCTTTATTTCCATTCCTTTTAGTCAGAGGAAACAGGGCAGCCAAAGCACTGCAGTTGCTCTGGATCATGGAGCTGGAGAAAAGGGAGACATTAAACTCTGTTGGGTGATTTCCCATTCCCAGGGGGAATGGAACTACTTGGGCACTGGGATAGCCAGTGGTGCAAGCATAACAATCGCTCTTTCCCAAATTATGTACTGTATATCTTACCCATTCCCACCAGGCATCTGTTTCACAATATCCTACCTCTATTTGTAAGCTGTCTCTTGCATCTTTAATTGCTATGACCTTGACATCTGGGGTCTTAGTAGGGGGCTGGAGTCCCAAGTTAGTAGGGAGCTCTATGGGGCCTGGGGTTGAGGTGTTAGCTTGGGGTGGGATTACTAAAATTCTGAACCTAGCTATTAGGTCTTTGCCAGTAACATCTGCTCCAATTCCAAAGGTGCAATTATACCTGCTGTCTATTGGCCCTGGCAGAACAGTAGTGAGAAGGTTGCATTAGGTTTTTTGGCATTTGCCTGTAGCAGTTCCCTTGGAGAATGTTAGAGACTTAAGTGAATAGCAATTTTCTCCATCCTCCCCTGGTCTGGCAAAGATGATGGCACAACTGGCAGTCCTGCCATTGTTCCAGGATGCTGTCCATCCTCTAAGCTGTGTTTTCTATCGGACTTGGTACCAGGTGGAACAAGGGGAGAACCATGATGTTATATCATATCCCTTTGGGTTGGAATGTTCAAGACATAGATATTTTTCTGAGGAACTCAATGCTCTCTGACTTTCTAAGTTTCTGCAAGAGGGATAGACTCCTTCTAGAGCACAAAAATCAAATTGGATAATTTGGGAGTTGGTTCTCTCAGTGACTGTTATGGTTATGTAAGTGAGGGACCATCTACACAAAAGGCTGAGTAAGAGCAGAAGCAAAGGGGGACCCATGTCGGGAAGGGTTAGGGTCCAGAAGGTCTGAAGCTTAGGTGTGATGGGTTTTGCCTATCTGTGGTGACAGTCCAGGAGGGAGGTGTCTCAGGCTCAGACAAGGGAGTGGAGACGGGCCCTGTGACGCGGGTATAATGGATCCACCCTTTCTCTACAGTTCTTACAGCAGTGTCTGTGGTCAGTAAAACTTGAAATGGACCTTCCCAGGTAGGGGTCAGCTTATGTTCTTTCCAGGTGCAGATGAGGACCCAGTCTTCAGGTTGGAACTTGTGGGCTGGGAACCCAAGAGGAGGGGTCTGGGCGATCAAGGCTTTCTTCTGTAAGGAGAAAAGAGTTAAAGCAAGAGAGTGTACATATTTTCTTAGAAATTTTTCTTTGCTTTCCCATTGAAAAGGAGATCCCATTTTGGTAGGATAAGGGTGTCCAAATAGGATTTCATATGGGGACAAACCTAGGTCTCTTCTAGGTTTTACCCTGATCCTCAACAGTGCAAGTGGCAGACATTTAGTCCAAGGCAGGCCAGTTTCTAACATTAATTTGGTAAGCTGTCTTTTAAGCTCCTGGTTCATTCTTTATACTTTGCCTGAGGAGGGTAGATGCCAGGGAGTATGAAAATCCCAGTTGATTTCTAAGGCTTTCATTAACCCTTGTAGGACTCAAGCTGTGAAATGGGTCCCATTATCTGAATCAATCTTTTCAATGAGTCCGTACCTAGGGATAAGGTGTTCTAATAGCATTTTAATTAGTCTGTGCAGTCACTTGGGGAACTGGGTAGGCTTCCACCCATGAAGTGAGATGGTCAACAACCACTAGGAGATATTTTAATTTTCCCATTGGTGGTACTTCAGTGAAGTCTACCTGAATGCTTTGAAAAGGTCTGAGCCCTGGGGGTCGCCCTCGTAGGGGTTTGTTCCTCAGACTCTGTTTATTTACTTTTCTACAGATGATACTTCCATCTACTACTTGGCAGGCCACAGAGTACAGTCTGATAACATGCATAATGAGTTAGAACAGTAGAGCATAGATTTTGGATGTCCCAGTGGCTGCCCTGGTGGAGATGATTTAGGATTCCCCTAACAATGGCTTTATTTATTATTTCTCTCCCATCCTCCAAAAATTATTTTCCATTTTCTGTCTGCATTCCCCCCATTGCCTTTACCCCTTCTAATTCTTTGTCACTAAAACAAGGTTTGCCAACTTCTATAGGTAAGGCAGGGACCAAAACCATCATTGGGGCTTCAAGCCATTCTTCTATTCCAGCCCTTTTTGCCTCTTCATTGGCTAGCCTGTACCCTCGAGCCTCAAAAGTATTCCCTTTTTGATGTCCATTTACATGTATGATGGCAATAGAGTCTGGTAGAAGTAAATTTTTCAAGACAAGGGTTAGCAGGTTTGAATGTGCTAATTCTTTTCCCTGACTAGTTATCATTCCCCTTTCTTACCCAATTTTTCCAAACACATGTGCCACTCCCCAGGCATACCGAGAGTCAGTATAAATGTTTCCCTCTTGTCCCTATAATAATTTTAGAGCCTGATTTAGGGCATACAGCTCACAAGTATGGGCCAACCATGGACTTGGCAGTTGACCATTTTCTACTATAGCTGACTTATTCTCATCTATTACTGCATATCCATTTTTCCTCTTTCCCTCTACCATTTGGGGGGACCCATCAATAAACAAGTTGGTTCCCGAGGGCAGAGGGATTTCTTGTAAATCTTCTCTCATTTTAGTTTGATAGTCAATTATTTCCATACAGTCATATTCCCCCTCCTCAAGATTTTCCTCTCCTGTTCCCCACCGGAACATAGCAGGATTTAAACTCCAGTCTGTGGCGATTATCAAATCATCTTTTTCTAACAGGATTGCTTCGTATTTCAAAATTTGAGAGTCAGTCAGCCACCTGCTGGCCCTCTGGCTTAGGATGGTGTGGACCTGATGAGGGACACACAATGAGTCCTCCTCCAAAGGTTAGTTTCCTGCTTTCTTCAACTAGTATTGCAGTGGCTGCTACAGCCTGAATACAGGTTGGCCAGCCTCTGGTTACCGGGTCCAAAACTTTGGATAGGAAGACTACAGGTCTTTTTAGTCTTCCCCAAGTCTGGGATAATACCCCTAAGGCCACTCCTTGATCTACATTAACAAATAAGTGAAAGAGCTTAGTTAAGGAGGGGAGAGCTAATACTGGGGCTGATTGAAGCACTCTTTTCAGGAGATGGAATTTTTCCTCTCCGTTTTGATCCCAATTGACCTTGTCAGGAGCTTCTTCTAGGAGGTGGGCATACAGTGGCTTGGTGAGACTGGCATAAGAGTCAATCCATAACCAGCAATACCCTATGAGTCCTAAGAACTTTCTTAATTCTCTCTTTGTTTCGGGTAACCCCAGTTGTAGAATGGCTGAGACTCAGCTGGGGTCTGTATTAGTCAGCCAAAGGGGTGCTGATGCAAAAATACCAGAAATTGGTTGGGTTTTATGAAAGGTATTTATTTGGGGTAGAAGCTTACAGCTACCAGGCCATAAAGCATAAGTTTCTTCCCTCACCAAAGTCTATTGCTACCTGTTGGAGCAACACAGCTGCCGACGTTCGCAGAGTTCAGGCTTCTTGGGTTCCTCTCTTCCTGGGGCTGCGTTTCTCTCCAGGCTTAGCTCCTCTGTTTCCTCCACAAGGTCAGCTGTAGACTCTCAGGTGAATGGCTCATGTCTTTTCCCGGGGCCTTCTCTCCTTCCTCACTACCAAGCTCTCTTACTTCCCAGGGCTCCAGCTCAAGACTCCAACATCAGAACTACCACAACTCTGTCCTTTGCCATGCCTTTTATCTTCACTTCCCCACCCACCAAGGGGTGGGGCTCAACACCCTACTGATGTGGCCCAATCAAAGCCCCAATTATAGCTTAATCATGCCCAGATGAACAGATCAGTTTACAAGCATAATCCAATATCTATTTTTGGAATTCATAATTATATCAGACTACCAAACTGCTACAGGGTCCAATTGTCTTTTTCCTTCACTAATTAGATGCCCTAAATATTTTACCTCTCCACAAATTGTAATTTGCTCTTGGATACCCATAGTCCTTGCTTTCCTAGGAAGTTTAAAAGCTCTATGGAGGTCGCGGCCACTGTTGGGCGCTTGTCTCCTGCTATCAATAGGTCATCTACATATTGTAATACAGTGATCTTAGAAGAGGGCTGAAAAGATTCCAATATTCTTTCTAATGTCTGTCCAAAGAGATTGGGAGCTTCTGTATACCCTTGAGGGAGGACACACCATCTTAACTGTTGTTTTCTCCATTTCGGGGTCTTCCCATTCAAAGGCAAACAGATTTCTGCTCTCTTCGTGGAGGGGGCAGTCCCAAAAAGCATCTTTCAAATCAATCACACTGAACCAGGAGCTATTGTGAGGTGTCTTATTCATTAAAGTGTAAGGGTCAGGGACTACAGGATACAAGGGTAGGACAATTTTATTGATCTCTCTTGGGTCCTGAGCCAATCTGTATGTCCTGTCACTTTTTCATACGGAAAGAATGGGGGTGTTGTATGGAGGTTGGCATGTTTCCAAGAGACCGTCTTCCAAGAGTGCTAATATAACTGGCCAGAGGCCTTTTCTACCCTCAAGATATATTGGATATTGCTTTACTCTTTCTGTCCTTGTTCCCTCAGATTGACCCTTAGGGGAGGTATGTCTACTTTTCCCCTATTTTGAGGACAAGCTTGTGGGTCAATGCCACTTTCTTCTTCCTCTTTCATAATACATAGCCAGAAGGGTAAGGTTGGAATAATTTTTTTCCTTTGACTGTTAAATTTAGGCCTAATTTTGTGATCATGTCTCTACCCATTAAGTTGATCCCCACCTCAGGGATGAAAAGAAATTGTCCTAAGTAGATTTCTTGATTATATTCAATTTGTAATAGTTTTATAAAAGGAACAACAAAATTTTCTCCTTTTACCCCTGAGACTATGAGTTTCTTCTCGCTTAGTTTGGCCCCTTGAGGTAAGGTAATAAGGGAGGATCTGGCTGCACCTGTGTCAATTAGGAAGGTAATGTTATCCTTTTTATTCCCCACCTTTAAATTTATCAAGGGCTCTGGGTGGGGGGGGTCTATCTTGAACCCCTGACCCCCCCCCCAATCCTCTGATTCTATGAGAGAGAATATCTTTTGCTCCATTGTCCTCTCTGGGCAATCCCTCCTCACATGACCTTCTTTCCAGCAGCATAGCAAGTTAGCAGGAGGCGTGGGGCATTCCCTTTCTGGTCCCGGAACCAGGCTTGATTGCCATGTCCCCAAAAGGGAATTCTTTTGCCCCTTCCCGCACTAGATCTCTGTAAAGCATTAGTTATTGTTCGTACAGTTTGCAACATTAACTTAGTCTGTCCTTCCTGTTGCAGTTTTAAAGCCTGAATCATAACCTTGGTTTGTTCTTTCCTCTCCTCTTCATTCCTTCTTACAGACACTTGCTGAGCTGCAGATAATAAATCATCCAGGGGCTTGCCTACCCATCCTTCTGTCTTTTGTAATTTCCTATTAATATCAGGCCATGAGTTAGTTACAAAGTATACTTTAAGTAGGTTTGGGGCTGCTGGATCATTTATTTCTAAGCCTGAATATTTTCTCACCAAATCTTTTAGCCTATTCAAGAAAGCTGTAGGAGTTTCCTCTCTTCCTTGTTTTGCTTCTGAAGCTTTATTTAAATTCTGACTCTTAAGGACAGCATTTCTAATTCCTTGGACTATTATACTTCTTAGGTCTCTCATGTTATTCTTATGGGCAGCGTTATCATGGTCCCAGTTAGGGTCCTGGAGGGGAAACTTCTGCTCCCCTCTGGGTCCCCCCTGGGCTACTGGGTGATTATCCTCCCAGGCCTTCAGAACCGCTCTTCTAATTTGTCCTTGTTCTTCTCCAGAGAAGAGATGATCTAAAATGACATCAATTCAGTCCAATATAAACATTCAGGCTGAGAAATTGATTAAATTGTTCAGCTAAGCCCAAAGGGTCTTCTAATAGATTTTTCATTTCCTTCTTAAAACTTCTTAAAGAAAAGAAAGAAAGAAAAAAAGAAAAAACACTTCTTATTTCAGTACTACTTAAGGGAGCATTCACAAACCCAATTTCCCCTTGCCCTAGGGGAGCTTCTCTAAGAGGGCATTGTTCAATTGGCCCTTCCAGAGGAAAATTCTCTTAATCTTTAACTAGTTGTCTTAGTTCTCTTCTCAGGGGACTGTGGGGTGCAGGGGAAGGAGTCGGGTCCTCCATCTCAATTACATTTTGAGATGGGGGTGCTGAAGGATGGGGAGGGATGGAGGCGGGAGGCGGGACAAGAGGGGACACATAGGGAGGGGGTAAGGTGAGAAGGGGGTCCCATGAGTCCCCCTTTTCTTTCTTCTCATCCTGTCATTGCTCTTTGCTTCCCTGGTTTCCATCATCAGTTGACAGAACGTGCTGTCCGGAGTCTGGAGGCCAGAAGGCAGCATAGGAACATTCTTCCTCACATCCGGGTTGTTTCTATTTACATACGAATTCAGAGCCTGACAAATCCAGTCGTCTGTGGAACCGAATTTTGGCCAGTGAACAGCCCCACCCTGAAGAGGAATTCCAGGCCAGATTAAGCAACAATATTTTATCATGTTTTTTTTTAACTTTTTTTCTCTATGTTTTGGAAGATCATCCCAATTTTCTAACCTTGTCCCTAATGGACTGTTTTCAGGTACCTCTGGTAAAGTTTCTTGCCAGCTGCTCTTAGAATTTGTCTTTCCCATTTTCCCTGAGATTTCTGAGGAGTTACTGTCCCCTCGTCCTTACTTCTTGCCCTGCATCTTGCCCGAGACTTCTCATATTATACTCAATCTCGCTGATTCAATGTATCTTGCCTGCACTGGCTCAGTCTGTCTTGCCCGAGATGTCTTGTATTATGCTTAGTCTCGCTGACTCAACAGGATCTTTCAGAACTAAGTCCCCCCTCTCGAGGTCACCCAGGCCCCAGACACAAAGCCTCTTACCTGGGTCTGTGCACAGACTTACGTGACCTCTCTTATCTCAGTCTTTGAGGTCTGGACCTTTTCCCTGTGTGTCTGTTTCAATCTCTGCTTCCTTCGGGTCTGGTGATGGGGAGAGACCCCCAACTTTTCCTACACCGAAGTCCACCGTAAAACTTCAGTGGGACATCCTGCCAGTTAGAGAAGGGGTTTGAGGGTCTCTCCTCGTCCCCCCAATCGCAGATGAGCCCCCAATTGAGTGGGATGGTGACCACTTACTCAAAATAAAGGTTCTGAAGACAAAGAGTTGGACTAGAGGCAGCAGTAATTTGTTTCTTTCTCATGAGAAAGGGCACACGCCCAGGCTAATAGAAGTGGGCAAGTGCGAGTGATCAGTGTAAGGACAAAGATTATATAGTTCCCCTGATGCAGTGTCCCATTTCCCTCCCTCCCCAACCTTCCCCATCTCCCATTGGCTGGGAGTTGTGGGCTTACAATCTTAAGCACGAAAACTAACCCAATCATGGGTTACTGACGTGGATTGTGGGGAAATGAGCTACGTTTTGCTTGTGTGGGAATGTGGGGCATAACTTGCTGTGATTAAGCCTTGAACAAGAAGGAATGTGGGAGGGTGAGACAGACAGGAACAGGGAACTCAGTTTGAGAAGAGACCACCTTGTGTTCCATTTCTCTCACAGGAAGAAGGGAAGGATCCATTTTAGTGGACAACTAGAAGTTTCCAGGTGAACACAGCCTAGGGTGCAGGTTCTGCCAGTCCCTGCAGCCCCCGCCTTCATCTGGATTTAGGCAGCGAGTCGGCTCACTGCCACCGCCCAGGACCTGCGAGCAGGCGCAACAAGAAACGCCCCTGGCGCCTGCACAGGATGCGCTACCAGCCACTGCTCCCAGAGAGCGCTGTGTGCCGCCTGCAGGACTACAAGTCCAAAGAGACATTATTTCTAACCTTTTCACCCCTAGATTTTTTTTACCAGCCCTAAGTCAAATTCTTTACATCCCGGAAGTGATGACAAAGAGGAAGGAGAGGAGGGTGGGAAAATAGGAAGAAGGAGAGCCAGAGAGAGCTGGGCTGTAGGAAGAGAGGGGAACAGTGAACCACTGTTCTATTAATATCAAGTCTCAGGAGGCAAGTGCTTAATGTAAAAAAAGAGTCCTGGAGAATCACTGCTGGAAATTTAGCCCTCAGTCCAGTGGAAGCACAGGTATGAAGACTTAATATAAGACTGCTCACTTGGAAAATCTTTGCATCCCTGAGTTTTGGATATAATCTGAGATTCAGAGCTGAGCAGAGGGAAGAAATTAATTTTGCATACCTTGGAAAAGATTGTTCCCACATGGTAGAGCCTTTCCCAAGAGAATCTTTCCCTTATGTGTACCATTCGACATGTACAAGAATGCTTAAAATAGCAATCACTTGGAGAGTCCAGGAAAGAAGCTAAATGGGCTTCTCCATACAGTGGAAAATCCAATAGGACTCTGCTCTATGACTGCAGTGTCCCCCTCCCAGGATTTGGACAGCTTCTACATGACACCTCCTGGATCCCCTGGGGAATTGAGCCCCAACTTTCCAGTGGAAACCAACTCAATGTACCTCCAATAACCTACCAGGATGCATGCCATTGCCTCAGCTCTGTATGAACCCCTTCTTTCCCTCCAAACTGCCCTTACAAACCAGTTTAGGAAATAGGACTTTTCCTCCCCACTCTGATGTTTGGATAAAATTAATGGCTTTTGCGGTATCTTTGTTAATACAATTGCATCCTGTACATTTCACTCTCTAATCATGTTTAGCTCATATTTACCTATTAGTATGTCCAGTGAATTTTAAAAAATTGAATCATAACCTCATCTAAATATAGATTCCCCTCCACCAGCTCAGGCCTGCTTCCAGGCATCCCTCTCTGGTCTCCACATTTTTAGGGTGTCTGTGGCTGCACCAGGATTAAAAGTTGTGGAGAGAGGACAGGGGAGCTAACAGGCAAAGCCTCAGTGGATGACCGTGAGCTTTGTGTCCACGGGCGGTGGCACTCAGTGTCTTATCGGGCAGGGCATGTTTCTGAATTTTAAGGACTAAAACACCATCCTATGGATTCATTCATTTATTCCACAGATATTTATGGATGAAATGTCAACCATTTGTCTACGCACCATGGTGCATAAGTGAACAAAATGTCAAATTCCCTGCCCTCCTGGAACTCACATACTAGGGGAATGAGACATTAAGAAGAAGCATAATTAGTAATAGAATTATATGTTATGTTAAAAACTATAGATGGGAAGCGGCTGTGGCTCAATCAGTAGGGCTCCCATTTACCATATGGGAGGCCCTGGGTTCGGTTCCCGGGGCCTCCTGGTGAAGGCAAGCCCGCCCACACGGCGTGGTTAGCTGACCCAGCGAGCACAAGCAGCAAGGGGGAGATGAATGAATAAATAAAATAAAATCTTAAAAAAAAAAAAAAAAAAACTATAGAAATATTTATGTACACATATATATGTATACACATATACATCTTTATATATCTTTTGTCAGGGCAGTAGCTGGGGAAGCTTCTGGCGTGGCAGAATCACTTTTGAGATTAGTTTTCTGGTGGGTTCGCACGTGGCGGTGGTATGTGGATGACTGGCGGTAGCTTTTTTTGCAGAGGGAACACACATAGGGCTTATCTCCAGAGTGGATTCTCTCATGAGCTAGCAAGTTGGTTTTGTGGCTGAAGGATTTTTCACACGAGCTGCACTTGAAGGGCTTCTCCGCCAGGTGAATCTTCTGGTGCACATGTAGGTCTGATGTCTGGAAGAAACCTTTGTGACACTCGGCACAAACAAATGGTCTCTCATTCCTGTGTCTTCTCTGGTGGGCGTCTAGCTGAGAGGGATACCTAAAGATCCTCGGACGGTCCTCACATTTGTATGATTTGGGGGGACTGTGGACTCTTTCTTGGTTTACCCCACACCTGGGTTTTCCACTGTTTCTCTGGTGAGTAGGGACAGGCTCTATGGTCGCCTGATCTGGCCTGGGGAGAAACTTTAGTTCCACTTCCATAGGGACATCTTGATAAGAGGGACTTTCTAGGGATTCTTCCTGGGATTTGGATGAGCGAAGCTCTGTTCTTCTGGAGTTATGCGGATTCTCCCAAGAAATACCTCCCTCTTCAGACTCCGGGCAATTCTCTTCCTGAATGATAATTGGGGAAGGTACTTGATTGCTTTGACTAGTAATATTGTCATTTACTTGAGTAGTTTTCACAGAAATGTTGCTGCCATCTTCTTTACTTTCATCTCCTGTGAAAATAAAGGGATGAATCAATGAAATTGTACCCCAGAAGGGGTCCACACAGAACACCCATCTGCTGACCGGGCTCCCCTCACTGACCTTGTCCTGTCTGCAGAGGAGTATCTTGGGGATCCCAGCAGGGCATCCTCATGCTCTGTCCTGTTGAGCCTCCTGCTAATGACTGTCCCTTGAGATGAGTAATTACTTCCCTTAAGGACATATTCTCAGAAAAGAAGGCTTCCTGCCCCCACATGTGCACATGGACCTGTAAACAAAAATGATCACTGCGATACTTATATCTGTCATGTGGTAGAAGCCATTGTGCAGGGTAAGAAACGTGCCTTCATCAGGCTTTTCGAGGCCTCCCTGCTATGGGCACCCACACCTCCATGTCCTGCCATTATCTCTGCTGCCATTACAGGCCATGGTAATTGCTTCTTCAGTGGCTTTCCTGATTAAGTCTCCCTGGGGAAATGCCAGCACTTGCCAAGGCGTTTCTTCCTCATCTGGAGGATTCTGCTCAAATAATCAGTTTCTCAAAGAGTCTTGCTCCCCTACCTCACCAGCTAAAATTTCCCCCTTGGATATTCTCACTGACAAATAGGTTTATTTCCCCCATGGTGCTAATTTCATTCTGAAATTATCGTGTTTATGCATAGCTCACTCATTTCCTTTATAGCTCCCTCCCTAATTTTGTTAACCTCCTAAAAACATGTGCTGAACTGTCTTAGCATATAGTAGATGCTCGGTAAATACTTGCTCTATCCTTCATCCTATATTCTTCCCCATATGCAGAGACTATCTGTTCTATCTTCTGAATCTCTAGGTTAAGGTTTGGGAGGGGGAAAAAGATAAAAATAAAAAAATAAAACAAACAAAAAAAACTAAAGAATAGGAAGAAAAAAAAAAGGGGGGTTTGGGAGGAGCAACCTGCTAGTCTCTTATCTCTGCCCTTGGTCACGTTAACTAATTTGTCTGAACCTTTGTTTACACATGTTCAAAATAGTTTAATAATGTTCTATATTCTTGTTGGAACAATTTTAAGTATTAGATCAATTAACCAATATGCTTGGCTCCTTCAATCTGTTCTAAGAATAAACACGTATAAACCATTTTGCTTCATTCATGCCAATTTAGAATGGTGACGAGTCTCTTCAGTGATTAAGAGCGGTGGGAGAGGGAAGCGGCTGTGGCTCAATCAGTGAGGCTCCCGTTTACCACATGGGAGGACCCGGGTTCGGTTCCCGGGGCCTCCTGGTGAGGGCAGGCCCGCCCGCACGGCATGGTTGGCTGACCCAGCGAGCACAAGCAGCAAGGGGGTGATAAATGAATAAATAAATAAAATCTTAAAAAAAAAAAAAAAAAGAGCGGTGGGAGGGCGAGATTTGACTAATAACTGGGTCTACAGTATCTTCCAGGGAACCCCACCTGACTGTACTTCTTCCTTACTCCCTTCTGCCCTCAACCCCAGACGTCAAGATCCCTGCTCACAAAGCCAGGTGGATCCATGCAGTCATCAGTCAGCTCTTCCATGAATTTATCCAGGTTTCTTCCACTTGAATCCCATTTCTCTTTCAAAGAGGCCCTGTTTCTGCTGTGTCCGCTCAGCATAAACTGTTCCAGGACCAACTGAGAAATTATTTCATCCTTGGTGTGTTTTTCAGGCTGCAGCCACAAGTGAAAAAATCTATGGAGTCTTTGCACTTCCTGCCTTGCACATGAATTATCATTTTGAAATGAGCTGAGCTGAGGGATCCAGAAATCAGAGATTCCCTCTCCCATCTGGACATCAGATCTTTGAGTGGGTTCAAACTCTCTATTTTCTGATCCACAATCACTCCTGGATGGCTCGCGTTGAAAGGAGGTTCTGAGATCTAAAGCCATGCTTAGCAAGGTTTCTCAGAGACACTCAACCTTGCGGATTCAGGCTCTGCTGACTTGAAATCTGCTTCAACTGGGGGGTGCTTAAAGTCAGCAAGCTAGAAACAGTAGACATAGGTAATTAGTTACAGCACTGCTATAATTAAAACACAAATAAACACAAAAAAATTCAGGCCTAGATGGCTTCACTGGTGAATTGTACCAGAAATTTACAAAAGAACTTTAATCTTTTGCAAAGTCTCCCAGAGCAGAGAAAAAGGACCACTCCCTACCTTATTTAGATAATGAGGCCATCACCTACCTGTTAATGAAGCCTGACAAGTACATTAAATAAAGGGACACTACAAGCCAATCTCTCCTAAACATAAATGTAAAAACTCTATGCAAAATATTTTCAAATCAAATCCAGAAACATGAGAATAATACATCAGGATCAATTGGGGTTTATTTTCTAAATGCAAGGTTGGGATGAAATTTTAAAAATTGTTATAATTTACCACAGTAGCAGAATGTAGAAAAGCATGGTTTCATCACCTCAGAAGATACATTAAAATGATTAATAAAAGCTAGTACTCATTTACGACAAAGGCATGTTATCTAGGAATAAAAGGGAACTTCCTTAATGTGATAGAGTATTTCCAAAATAACTATATTTAAAAATTATTCTTAAAAGATTAAGAGGTATATGCCCATTATCATCTCTATGCAATATTGGACTGGTCTCTAAACAGTGAGATAAGGCAAAAATATATATATTGAAAGCCATTATTTATCAGTGTCATTATTGTGTTTGCAAAAAGTCTAAAAGATTAGATGATTTAAAAAGATCAATATACAAAAATCAAATGATTCTACAATATCTCAAGAACTAAATATCAAATTAAAAAAAAAAACTTTACCACTTATAGTAGCATTAAATATCAAATACCTAAAAAGAAATCTAATGAAAAATGTGTAATGCTCCTATGGTAATAACTACAGAATTGAAGGAAAATGAAGTCTTAAATATATGGAGGCATAAGTCATGTTCTTAGTTTACATGATTCAATATTAACAAAATATCAATCATTCCCAAGTTGATTTATAAATTCAGTGTAATCCCAAGGAAAACCTAGCAAGTTTGTGTGTATATATGTGCTTGTGAGTGTAAATTGACAAATGTATTCTAAAATTATTCATTCAAAAAGCCCAAAATTGCCAAACCAATTATGGAGAAAAATAATTTAGGAGGATTTACAAAGCCAAATAACATCATTTGATTATAAGACCACACTAATTAAGACAGTGTGATCGTGGCACAAAGACAGACAAATAGAGCAATGAAACAGAATAGTATCCCTTCATAGATTGACATCTATAGTCATTTGATTTGCAGTGTGGGAAGGGTTTTTTTTTTTTTTTTTCTTCAATAATACCCACACAGGGCATACAATGACTTCTATCTTACATCACTTACAAAAAAACAATTCTGGATGGATTCTAGAAAAAAAGATGTGAAATGTAAAACAGTAAACTTCTAGAAGACCACCTGGCAGAATATGTTTAAGAATTTGTAGTAAGAAAAGACACCTTAAACCTGACACAACGGGAAGCGGCTGTGGCTCAATCAGTAGGGCTCCCGTTTACCATATGGGAGGCCCCGGGTTCGGTTCCCGGGGCCTCCTGGTGAGGGCAGGCCCGCCCGCACGGCGTGGTTGGCTGACCCGGCGGGCACAAGCAGCAAGGGGGGGATGAATGAATAAATAAATAAAAAATCTTTAAAAAAAAAAAAAAACAAAAAAAAAACCTGACACAAGAAGCCCTCAGAATAAAGGGGACTACATAAAATGAGAAATTCTTTCATCAAATGAAATTATTAAAACATTGAAAATGTAAAGTACATAGTGGGGGAAGATGTATGCAATAAGTATCCAAAACACCATTTATAAAGAACTTCTTCAAACCAAGAAGTAGTTGACTAAAAAAAATAAAACAAACAAAACAAAGCAAAAACCCAAAGAAGATTACTTATAGCCTAAAAGAAAAGTAGTCAAGAAAATTGATCAAAAGTGGGTACCTCAATGGCTAATAAACATATGGAAGAAGGATCAAATGAATTAATAATCTCAGACATGAGAACTAAAACCACAATGAAATGCTACAAAACACCCACCAGAATGACTGAAGTCAAACGGCCCGACGATGCCAGGTGTTGGCATGGACTGGGGCGCCTGGTCTCTCAGTCACTGTGGCGGGCAACCGCCTTGGAAATGGCGTGGCTGGCACCAAGGCTACACTTACGCGTGCCTGTGACCCAGAAATTTTACTCCTTGGCATATGCTCAGCAGGAAAAAAAATGTGCTCATGTGCATCAAAAACATATGCAAGAATATTTATTAGTCATAATGTATCATGATGTTACTCAGAACACTATTAATCATAATTAGCTGTGATCCCAAATTGCAAACACTCTAAATGCCCAACATTAGAAGAGCTACACTGTGATTTAGTCATATAGAAGACTATTCAACAGCAATGAAAACGATTGAACAATTGCTTCAGGAAACAACATGGATTAGTCCCTAATTATAATGTTTAAAGAAATAATCCAGAGACCAAAAAATACATTTTGCTTACTCCTATTTAGGTTACGTCAAAAGCATGCAAATCTTATCACCAAGCTATATAATTTCAATATTTGCACTTTTTTGTATGTGCATTAGACTTCAATAAAAATGCTCAATTTAATATATAAATGGGGTCTTAAATTGTATATAGAGGGAAGCGGCTGTGGCTCAATCAGTGGGGCTCCCGTTTACCATATGGGAGGCCCCGGGTTCGGTTCCCGGGGCCTCCTGGTGGGGGCGGGCCCGCCCGCACGGCGTGGTTGGCTGGCCCGGCGAGCGCAGGCGGCAGGGGGGGGATGAATGAATAAATAAATAAAATCTTTAAAAAAAAAAAAAAAAAATTGTATATAGACCCGATGTAATTGAGGAAAGTAATGATTTTGTATAAATATGTAATCTCAGTCATTATTTAAAAAAACATAGTTCAGAAAAAGTAGAGACCAAGGTAAATGAAATAGAAGAGACATTCCAGAATTCACCTAACTGAGACCTTCCTTGGCCCAAAAATGCCTATATCAGGCACAGACATCTGCTATGCCTACTATGTCAGTCCAATGATACATTCCTTAGGAAACTATGTCATCATCTTCCTGTCCACCCCACCCCCCATCAACAGTCACCCTTACTTGTGAACAATTGTCTCTCCCTGCTGCTTTTATCAAAGTTGCAACTTCTGTTTATCTGTGGGTTTCTAATCCCTGTCCTTTCCCACTGGAGTGTGGGATCTAGTAGAGATTAAATGAGTTTGCATTGCTCAACATTGATTTCTGATTGCAAAACATGTTTCCTGGGCAATTATGAGCACGGGATTTGGAAGGTCAGATGGAGAAAAGAAGCTTTAATCCCTTTTCTATATCCTTGCTCTATTTTGAGTCCTTTTTCTATTTTACATATGGTTAACATTTCAAGGATTTGTTTTTGTTTTTGTTTTTAAAAAAAGCAAATTCCATATAAAAAATCAGAAAGAGTACATGCTGGGTGCGAGTACTACAGGGACACGCAAAGCTAATGGGTATCTATTAGGTGATGCTATTTCACATTTTCCGTCATCCTCACCTGGATGTATGATCAGATTAACCATCCAAATCCCATCAATGAATCAGGCAGAGATGAACCTGGAAAAACAAGAGAAGGAGAAAACTGAACACATCCTTAGCTTTTCCTAATCCATTTCTCACAAAACTTTCAAGCGACCTCATGAACCAGTCCTCTGCTCAGGCCACACACCGTCAACGGCGTTGCCCGGGCAGGCTCTCGCCCCTCCGGCCCCATCAGGTGCTGTGGCTGCCTGTCCAGGTCCAGACCATGGCCTCCGCTCGTTTTCCCTGTAGAACCTATGTCCCCGCCCTCATCCAAGTGCCATAGGTCTGGTCTCTCTCGTTGGACTACTGCACTGTAACTCGCAGACACACTCAGTCCCACACAGGCAAAGCTGCAGAGCACTGTGGGTAAGGCCTTTCCCCTCAAACCCAGACTGCGGGGCTCCCGCCTGCAGCCGCGTTCACCAGCCGCAAGACCGCAGGCCCCCAGGTATCATGGGAGCTTGAAGCCACTCATCTTCCAGAGTTGTCCTGAGGGCTAAACGAGTCGGCATACGGGAAACAGAGCAGTCGCTGGCACATAGCAAGACCTTGGAAAGCATCTGGGGAATAGCTCATACTTGCCATGTAAGTTTCAGTGCCAAGGAACTTCCCAGGGAAGTCATTCCCTTAAGCCAGGCCTTTACATGGAGTCCACAGCATCAGGCAATTTGGGGCCAGAGCAGTACAATCTCCCACGCTACGCAGGAATTTTCTGCCAACAGCTAGGCTACATACACATGCACGCACTCACACACACACAAAACGGAAAACTTTCCTTTCATTCTGGAAACTCACCTTGGCCGAACGCTGAGCTGATGTGTGGCTCTCTTTCTGCACTGGTTCATCTCATTTGCTGTCCTAGTGTTCCTTCCTTTTATAGGATCTGAGATTTAATTATGCACTTAAAGTGTGATTGGATGAAGCTTGCTTGTTGATTGAGTCAGCGAGGTCAGTCAAAACCCTCAGGTCTGCACGCGGTGCTGTGCCACGCCCTTGGGTCGGGGGCACTAGCCCATGGCCAAACCCATCAATGCATCTGCGGGGGAAGGCAGCGGCACTCAGTCAAGCGGGAACGCTGACCCCATCAGTCTCATAGGAATTCTGGTCTCGTTTTGCCAAAAATAAGCCTCATTCAAACGTGCTCAAACTTTAAGTTTCCAATTTTATGGATTGGTCGGGTAGCAGAGAGCCAGGCTGACGTCATTTCTCTTCCTGTGCCTCCAGTTCCCCAGAGGAAAGGTTTCCCAGCCCAGGGAAGCGATGACAGGGGCTGGGACTAGGACGGTTTCAGTGGGGAGGGAGAGAAAGTGCTTCTGTTATGGTGAAAAAGCACATGAGACTGGGAGACGTCAGGACTTAAAGTGGAGTGAGGTCTGGTTACCAGCACTGGCAGGGGCAGTGGGAGGGAAGGCGCCAGGAAGGGATTGCGGGAAAGTGCAGCGTTTCTGTCTCCGGACTCACTGTGGAGAGTCAGGACTTTCTAGGACAACTTTTCACCCCGTCAGTTCCCTGCCACCTCTCCTCTGATTATTGAGGTGAATTCCTAGTTGACCGCCCCTGCAAGTCTTCGTTCTATTCTCAAAGCAACTGCCAGAGGACCCTGTTCTCACATTTCTCCGCTGCTGGAAGTTCTCCAAAGGTTACAGGAGTCCCTACAGCTGTTCCAACGGCCTCTAGTGAAGCCCCCTTTTCATCTGTCGTGGATCCACACTTTCAGAAAATGCAATAAAGCAAATTACTAGAAACATGGAATTGGCGAGAAAAGAAAGCCACACGAAATGCTAGGCCTTTTTATATCGTTAGAGTGAGCACACACACGTGTCTTTGTAAAAAAAAGTTTCTAAGCACTTACTCTCTGCTTCTGTACTTACCTCGACACAAACAGGACAGAGGGACTGTGGGCAGAGGAGAGAGGGGTGGGCAGAAGAGAAAGGGACAGGCAGTGGCCCTCTGAACAGCAGTGACTTGGAGTCAAAGCCAGGCCCTGACTGTGGCCCGGAGACCCTGTCCCGCCGTGGCTCCTCCTCGGCTCCCTTTCCCGCTCTGCCCAGCCTGCTGTCCAGAATCCCGCAGGCTCACTCCCACCCAGGGCCTTGATCCCACCTTCCATCCACCCAGAAGTTCTCCCCCAGGTATCACACGGCTCTCATCTCGTCCCTTCCAGGCCTTTACTCAAACAGCCTCAGCCAGAGCTGCCCTGGACACTCTTACTAAACTTTCAGTGGCCATCCCACCATACCCCCTGCGAGTTCCCACTCAACTTCCCTGCTTTTACTTTCCTCCTTAACACTTTCTGCCATGAGTCAAGCTCAATATTCTACCTGTCTCATGTATTGTCTGTCCCTGCCCCTCACCCCCGTAGAATTTTCACGAACTCAAGGGTGGATATTTTTGTCTTTTTTCTGTTTCATATGGTATCCCCAGCAGTTAACACAAAGACAGAGCTTGGCACATCTCATTTAGTATGTGTCAAGTGGAAACGAATATTCCAGGTAGAAGAAGGGAAGGCCTAAAATGATGTGGCACCAATGGGGAGGGGAAAAACAGAATGTACTACAGAGGGATTTATAGAGTAGAAACTTCAAAACAGCTTCAGGGTGGTGGGGAGATGGTGACTCCCAAAAGGGCTGCTGGCTAAAACTGATGCCTGTCTCAGCCTTGTCTGGGTGAGCCCCCAAGGCTGTAGCGAGGGGAGGGGTTAGAGAGAGGTTTAATTTACCACCTAATTCACCTTGGGGCAGCCTCCGCCTTCCTGCACCCCACCCAGCCTGCAGGGCTGGAACAGGGCCGGAGGAGAGCCTGCCAGGCTGACCAGGTGGCATCTCTTCTGCTGGCCCCCAGCCGTCCCACCTCCTGCTTTCGTCCCGCTGCTGGAGACACACTTCCTCACACTGCCATTTCTCCTTGGTCAGGTAAAGCTGAAAACTGGCCACATCGGTTCCCTAGTGTGATGGGAGCTGGGAAGCCCTCCCTGCCCCTCCCTGCCACCCCGCCTTCCTGCTGCACTTGACAGGCCCTGGCTGTGCCACAGCACGTGGCCAGGAGATGCATGGGTGGAGAGTGCGGCCAGCTTAGAGCGGGCCTGTGCATGACGTCCTCCAGCTGCAGAGCTCTCCAGCATGCTGGAGGAAGTGGCAGCTCGGGTGGTGAGGCAGAGGACAGGCAGGCAGAGGTGCCAGTAGTCCTAATGTTGGGATACTGTGGGATCACCAAGGGAGAACACGTAGAGGGTGGGAGGGGAGGAAACCCAGGAGCCAGCATTAAAGAAAGGAAGGAGAGCCAGAGAGAGAAAACTCATTTAGAGCTAGTGGGGGGTCAAAGTCCGTAAGAGGCCTAGGGGAAATGTTGGTGTTTGTCGGGAAAGGGAGATGGTTATTTTAGGGGCGGGAACCCGGGTGTGAGTTGCAATGTTTTCTCCCATCCCCCACTGGCCTTACTGTTCAGTTTCTGCAGCTCAATTCAGATTAATCCTTAGATTAATTCACCTCTGATTAGGGTTGTGAGGTTATGTCCAGCTAAATTTCTTTTTTTTTTTTTTTAGGTACCAGGGCCAGGGATTGAACCCAGGACTTCATATGTGGGAAGCCAGAGCTCAACCACAGAGCTCAACATCTGCTCCCACCCAGCTAAATTTGAATTTCAGATTAACAACAGGTATTTTAGTATAAGTATATCCCAAAATTAAGGAGCTATACTTATGCTAAGTCTGAATTCCAAATTTAACTGGACATCATGTATTTTTTAACTGCTTTATGAATAATTTCCTTCCTTCTTAGAGTATTTTTAGTAAAGGTGTACTCATTTTTTTAAGAGCAATTGTAGATTTACAGAAAAATGCAGGAAGTACAGAGTATCCCTGGCCTCACACTCACAGATTTTCCTATTATTAACATTCTGCATTACTGTGGTACATTTGTTAAAATTCATGAACCAATACTATTATAACTATATTATAAACTAAAGTCCATCATCTACATTAAGTTCACTCTTTGTGTTGTACAGTTTTAGGTTTTTAATTTTTTTTTATTGTGGTAACATATATACAATGTAAATTTTCCCATTTAATCACTTTCAAATATACAATTCAGTGTGCTGCCCTAAAAAGTAAACACAGAAGAATAAATATATACATTTCTCAATTAAATGTAATGGATACATGTAAATTTTTTTGTTGTTTTGTTTTTTGTTTGTTTTTTTTGTTTTTTTGTGTGTTTGAATCAAACAATATATTACACAATATATTTGGTTCATAGTAATGCATTCATACAGTATTTGTCCTTTTCTGTCTGACTTGCTTCACTCAACATGATGTCCTCCAGGTTCATCCATGTTGCCATATGCTTTACGACTTCATTTCTTCTTACAGCTGCATAATATTCCATCGTGTGAATAGACCACAGTTTGTTTATCCATTCGTCTGTTGATGGACACCTGGGTTGTTTCCAACTTTTGGCAATGGTGAATAATGTGGCTGTGAACATCGGTGTGCAGATGTCTGTTCGTGTCACTGCTCTCAGTTCTTCTGGGTATATACCCAGTAGTGGTATTGCAGGGACACGTGGCAAGTCTATATTCAGCTTCTTTAGGAACTGCCAAACAGTCCTCCACAGTGGCTGTACCATCCTGCATTCCCACCAACAGTGAAGAAGTGTTCCTGTCTCTCCACATCCTCTCCAACACTTGTAGTTCTCTGTCTTTTCAACAGTGGCCATTCTGATAGGTGTGAAATATCTCATTGTAGTTTTGATTTGCATTTCCCTAATCATGAGTGATGTTGAGCATTTCTTCATGTGTTTTTTTGCCATTTGTATTTCTTCTTCGGAGAAATGTCTATTCAATGATGGCGTGCATTTTTATTTCCTAAATTTGAAAACTGTCCCTCTTATCCAGAAACAAATCCTAGGCTTTATATTATCTTCCTTACCAGAATGGTCTGCAACCCAAGCAGGAGGGCTTTTGGCCTCTCTAAGATTGTCCATCCAGATTTTATGCACACCGACAACTTGGAGTTTTAGGCTGGCAGTGATGAGGCGTCTGAGGAGAGAGTGACACACCGGCAGAGGCTTCTGAAGAGACGAAGTCTCTGAGGCTCCTGATAGGCCACGGCCCCTGCCGCGCAGGTGGGCAGGACTGGCAGCTGCAGAGTTCCAGATCTACCTGTGACACAGAGCTTGCTTTCTGTCAGCTTCAGAACTCCTGGGCCTGCACTGATAGCGTTTGCTTGACTCTACCACATTGGGAATTCTGCCCTGGATTCTCCCATTACCCGACTGTGTTGGGGCATCTCTCCATGCAGTGCCATTCAATTATGCACAGCATAATTTGAGGTTATTTTTTCAGGGAATTTGTGTTTAGAATGTCTTTCTATCCCAGAGTATTGAACTTTTCTCACATGGGAGTGACCCTCAATGCTGAAACAGGGTTTGCATCTTTAGCATGATTTTTATTGGCATGAATCTATCTTTTTGTTGTTGTTGTTGTTGTTTTTTAGGTACCAGATCCGGGACTAAAACTGGGACCTTGTATGTGGGAAGCTGGTGCTCAACCACTGAGCCACATCCATTCCCCTGTAATGACTATATCTTTATCAAGGGGATCCTGGACATAATTTGTCTTTCATATCATTCTACATTTGTTACTTTCATATATTCTCATCAATATGATTGAGGTACATCTGGAAAAAAAATGACCAGATGAAGATAGCTTTGGTTTAGTTCACCAATCTGAAAAGCTTTTTGAGCATAGGCAATTTGCCTCTATCTGCATTTCTTAAGATGACTAATACCCTGGGCCTTATTTCTACCATCAGTGGCAGTTTGATGTAATTATGAATTCCAAAATATAATTGGATCATTGTAAACTGATCTGTTAATCTGGGCATGATTAGGTTAGGATTAGGGCGTTGAGCCCCACCCCTTGGTGGGTGGTGAATTGAATATAAAAGGCATGGCAAAGGACAGTTGAAGCAGTCTTTTGAGAAGCAGTTTTGATGTTGGAAAAAGGCCCCAGGAGAAGAGAAGCAAGCCTGATCGTCTACAGCTGACCTTGTGGAGGAAACAGAGGAGCTAAGCCCAGAGAGAAACGCAGCCCCGGGAAGAGAGGAACCCCAGAAGCCTGAACCCTGGAAGACGCCGGCAGCTGTCTTGCTCTAACACGTGGCAATGGACTGTGGTGAGAGAAGAAACCTAACGCTTTATGGCCTGGTATCTGTGGACTTCTACCCCGAATAAATACCCTTTATAAAGACCAACCCATTTTTGGTATTTCACATTAGCACCCCTTTGGCTGACTAATATACCATCTTATATTTGGTTCTTATTTCAAGGTGAGGCAAGGCTTTCGTGGAGACCAGGGGTGTTGCCATGAGTTCAGGGGATGGTGCTAGGCAGCAGGCAGGCAGGGCATCTGGCCATATCCCCTGTTTCTTCCTGCAATTCCAGGAGTTCACTGCTGTCCCCTGTCTGCTGGGTGATTTCTCACCTCTTCCGCTCCCTCTCCAGAGCCCTCCTCCCAACTCAGGACCTGCGCTGAGGCTGCTTAGATGGTTATATGCTTTATACTGGAGGGGAACAGAAGGTAAGTACTGGGACTGGGAGGCCCTGGTGTGAAGTCAAGAGCCTTTTTCTGGGTCCCAGGGTCTCAAGTATTTCAGCGCCCAGTTTCACAAGCCAGTCCACCGGCAGAAAAGCAAGATGCCTGCTTCACACCTGAGGGTACTTGTCCAGCCCAATTAACTGACACAGCAATCCTCTAACATCAAAGGAAAGATTAGGGTGGTAGGGGGCTCTTCATGACTGTCCAACTGCATCTTCGCCTTTCCTTATTCACAGTCTGAGATTTGGGATTTCACCCCTGTTATAATCTGTTAGTATTTGGTTAGGGATTCTGAGTGTCTTTTTCTTTAACCATGAAATATTGCCCTGTGTATTTTTTTTTCAAATATCTAAAATTAATATCTCCAAAATATTACCAGAAGTTATCCTTTTTTCTGTATCACTCGTTCTATTTTTTTATATATATAGTTCGACTTGTGCAGGTAAGTTTAATGATTGGAACAAAATGGGATCAATTAGGAAAAATTATGTAGATGTCTTGCACAGAATAATATATCCTTTTCATGTTTAACTTTAACAGGGTTTAAAACTAGTAATTATTTTTCAGTCTTCTGAATTAAAATTGTTCAGGGAGTTATAAAGTCTGGAAATGCAAACCAAATATATAATAAATAGTTTACTGATAATACATGCTATGTTCAATGTGTTGTTCCTAATAATTCAAAAAGTTGTGCAAAATTGCAATGAGCAATGTATATTAAGGCAGCATTTCCATCAATCCTTGTATATACATCTGTGATGCATTGCCTTAGATGACTTGTGTCTCTAATTTTCACTGAATAAAATTGGACCTTTAGCATACCTGAGAAGAAGTAATCAAGGAAGTTAACTTAATTAATATATATATATTGTCTATGTTTCAAGACTTTTTGGCCAACTATATATTATTTTTTGTAAGATTCAACTACTGTAAATTTTATAAACATTTTTATAACTCATATACACCAAGAAAAGATGGACATCAATTATGAGATAGGGAAGCGGATGTGGCTCAATCGATAGGGCTCCCGTTTACCATATGGGAGGCCCTGGGTTGGGTTCCCGGGGCCTCCTGGTAAAGGCAAGCCCGCCCGTGCAGCGTGGTTAGCTGACCCAGCAAGCACAAGCAGCAAGGGGGGGATAAATGAATAAATAAATAAAATCTTTAAAAAAAAAAAAAAAAATTATGAGATAATGGAGGAAACAGTAATAAAAACATATCTTCTTGGTTTTCAAACAATTCTATACCAAAACATTTTGCTGAAAATGAAGTGATTTTCAGTCTATAGATTAAAAGATTCTCTGAATGATATTCTCTGAGGATATATTACAAATTTGGTTTTAAAACAGAATTTTAAAAAGGGTCGTACAATAATTTCAATAAATCAGGTACTCCAGAACACATGTGATGTTCAACAACCATGTGATGACTCCTTAAGGCTCTAAGGGGATAAATATCTTTTTCAAATACAGAAAGAATTAAGTCTCTCTACAATGCTAACCCTAAGATCTATTCTCCTTTATAGACTACAATATTATTGTCAGTTTCATATACTTTTACTTTATAAAGAACTCCCTCAGGGTGAAAGTTCTGAAAGTTTTTCCAGATATATACAGCCACATTTTCTGTTGTGCTCACAACACAGTGAAGTATGGCCCATCCGGATCCAGATGCTTGTGATCGAGGGACTTCATGATTGCCTCCTCCATATACTCCTTATCTTTGTAAAGATTTATCTATTTTTATTCATTTCCCCCTCCTCCTCCTGCCCTCGCTGTTTTGCGCTTGCTGTCTGCTCTCTGTGTGTTCTTCTGTGTCTGTCTGTCTTCTCTTTAAGCAGCACTGGGAACCGATCCTGGGACCTTTGGAGTGGGAGAGAAGCGCTCAATCTCTTGTTCCACGTCAGCTCCCTGATCTGCTGGGTCTCTTATTGTCTCTCCTCTGTGTCTCTATTTGTTGTGTCATCTTGCTGCGCCAGCTCTCTGCACGGGCCAGCACTCCTGTGCGGATCAGCACTCCACGTGGGCCGGCTTTCTGCTCAGGCCAGCTCCCTGCGTGGGCCAGCTTTCCTTACACCAGGAGGTCCCAGGAATCAAACCCTGGACCTCCTATATGGTAGATGGGAGCCCAACTGCTTGAGCCACATCCGCTTCCCTCCATATACTCTTTGAGGTGGGTCAAGTTCATGACCATCCCTGTAACAGGATCAATTTCTCCATGTACTGTTACCACAACTTGATAATTGTGCCCATGGCCATTTGGATTGTTGTGTTTCCCAAACAGTTTCAAGTTTTCTTCATTACTCAGAGATTTGTTGTGGAGTCGGTGGCTCGCGCTGAAGAAGACTAGATGGGGACACTTGTGCACGGCAACGACGGCCTTCTCCTGAGCTCCTGTGCTCCATTTTTGTTTGTTTCTGCTTTTTCCTCTGTTCTTTCTATCAGCATATCTCTTTCTATATTTCTTCTGTGTTTTCATTCCAGTACATGAATTAAGACAAATTTCACCAACGTCAGACTTTGAGTTCAAATTCAAATTATTTTTAAAATTTTGTCTCTTATAAATACTACATACTACCATTAAGTTACCATGCTTTTGGCAATAGATTCACTTTTTTTTAAGATTTATTTTTTTATTTATCCCCCCCTCACCCCACCATTGTTTGCACCTGCTGTCTGCTCTCTGCATCCACTCACTGTGTGCTCTCTTCTTTTCTCTTTAGGAAGCATGGGGAACCAAATCTGGGACCTCCCATGTGGGAGAGAGGTGCTCAATCACTTGAACCTCCTCTGCTCCCTGCTTTGTTGTGTCTTTCATTGTGTTTCCACTTTATGTCTCCTAGTTGCATCATCTTGTTGCATCAGCTCGTGGCACCAGCTCGCTGTCTTGTTCATCTTCTTTTTAGGAGGCACCAGGAAATGAACCTGGGACCTTCCATGTGGTGGGGGGAGCTCAATCACTTGAGCCACATCTGCTTCCCTATATTCACTTTTAATGTCAATATATTTCAGAAAATAATAAAAAGATTTCGTTAATAATAAAAAGATGATGTTATTAGAAAAGCAATATCACTGGAAAAAAATTTTAAATACTATACATGGGATGATGCCCTATAAAATGCTGATATGAAATTTCAGATAGATATACAGTTGATGGTAATCAACAGTGAAATAAAATGATAATATTAGTTTAAATAAAATAAAAACTTCATACTCTGCTATTTAGGGGAAAAAAATTGTTGATGGTTGAGAAGGAAAAAACGAGTCTACTCAAGTACATGTGAGAGAAGATGAACTAAGGTGTTGTTCAATTTGACCTGGAGCTGAAGATCAGAGTCATAAAGACAATTGGCGGGTTTTCATTTTAATGTTAAGTAGGGAAGCAGCATAAATACCAGTGCAAAAGGATCAAATCTTTGAAGGAATTCTCAGCAATAGTTGAATAGTGGAAACTGCTAAGAGATAAATAGAAGTGATATTTGGAATGGGAAATATAGAGTTAAGGGAGGCATCAACCAGAACAACCTTGGTAGAAAATGAAATCCTGCCTGGAGAGGGTGGTGGATGTGGAATCAAGGAATGGCCACAAATCCCACTAGAATTTTGCTACACAGGAAAACACAATACTAGCTGAAGGACGATGGTGGCAACAGTTGATCTTTTTTTTTTAAGAGAAGATATTTACTATGTTTGTATGCTGTTGTGAATTACCAAGACAAAATGAAAAATAACAGAGAAGGTGATTAACTTCCAGCATATAGTCTTCAAGAAGACGAGATAGTGCAAGATCTAAAACACGAGTGGGGAATTATCTCTTGATGAGACCATTGACACTTCTCTGCTGTAACAATAGGGAAGACAGAGAATTTGAGGACCAAGGAAGGTTACATTGTCAAATAGTGGGGGGAATATGTGGAAATTTCCTGTCCTGCTTTTTTTTTTTTTTTTTTTTTTTTTTTACCAGGAGGTCCTGGGTCCCTCCAGGTCCCTCCATATGGGAGACGGACGCCCAACTATTTGAGCCACATCTGCCCCTGTCCTCTGCTTTTATATTCTCAGAATTTTGAAGAGGGTCATTCCATGAGGAAAGAGTGAGCTGTAGAAAATAAGGAGGGAATGGAGAGAGGCATTGATTTGAAGGATTTCCTCAGAAATATTGACAGTGAACACATTAGGAGAAACATGCACCAAGCATACATTTGGTGTTTGTTACCTTGAATTTAAAGTAAAACCAAACAGCCCATGTTCAGGGTTCTGTCCTGCATGTTTTACCATGGTGAGAGAAAAGGCAGGGTGAGTCAGTTCTCTGCAGGATTAAGGAGTGTTGAACAAAATTCTAAACAGAGAGGGGCTCAAGGTTCTTGAGCAATGCTATCCCATAGAAATGCATTGCAAACTTCATACATAATCTAAATTTTTCTAATAGCCACATTTAAAATGGAAGAGTAAAAAGATGGAGTTAATTTTTTTATGAGGTCTTAGTTGAACTTAAGATTTTTTTTTTTAAGATTTTTAAAAAACAATTTATTGTAGTATATCATTCATACATGAACATACACCCACCACAAGTGTTAAGCAAACACCATGAACCCAAAAAACAAACATGCATAACATCATACAGGGCTCCCACACATCACCCCACCACAAACACCGTGCATTGCTGCAAAACATCTGTTAACAAATTATGAAAGAGCCTTGTCAAAGTATTACTACCAACTATAGTCTGTATCTTACTCCCCTATACATTTTTTTTAAGGATTATTTACTTTTATCCATTTTTACCCCACCCCCACCCCCGTTTTTGCTGTTTTTGTGTCCATTTGCTGGGCAACTGTCTGTGTCCATTTCCTGCCCTCTCTTCTTATCCTTCTCCTCCTGTCTTCACTGGGATTTGATCCTTGGAACCTCCAATGTGGGAGAGAGGAGTCCTACCACCTGCACCACCTTAGTTCCTGGTTTTTCAGCGTGTCTCTTCTTGGCTCTCCCTTGTGTCACTCTCCTGTTACATCATCGTCTTGCTGTGTGGCTAGTGGGGCCTGGTGGCTCACCCACGCATGGGGCCTGGGGGGCTCACCTGTGCATGGGGCCTAATGGCCCACATGCCTTCTATATTTTTCTTTTTTTAATTTTTACTGGGAGGTCCTGGGGATCAGACCCAGGTCCCTCCATATGGGACATAGACACCCAACCATTTGAGCCACATTTGCCCCCCTGCTATATCTCTTAAGGTTGACCAACGATACTTAGAATTACAGTCTTTTCCCATACAATATGGTCATATAATAAATCAGGCTTAGTTTAACACCAGCATTCAAAAACCAGACCTAGAGAGAAAAACTAGGTCTGGGGACACATGCATGGTTTCTAATATTGTGAATGTTTAGCCTACTCTGATTACCACAAAATCAGGACAGTAAGAATATTAACATTGAAGTTAATTTTAATGATACATTTTAGCTTATTGAGTTGCAAGGATCTTTCTATGGATAGTCAGGTGCATTGAGGATCCTATACCTAGAAGATCCCGAAAAACTACAACAAAGCCTCTAGAGCCAGTAAATGAATTCAGCAGAGTGGCAGGATACAAGATTAATACACAAAAACCAGCAGTGTTTCCATACACTAGTAATGAGCAATCTGAGGAGGAAATAGGGGGAAACTCCATTTCCTATATGCAAAAAACTACATAAAGAATCAAAATGAATCAAATACTTAGGAATAAATTTAACCAAGGATGTTGTGATGGTTAGGCTAATGTGTTTACTTAGCCAAGTAATGGTGCGCATTTGTTTGGTTAAGCAAGTGCTGGGCTAATTGTAATACAAGGGCGTTTCATGGACTTTAATCATCAGTGAGTTGATTTCATAGATGGCTGGTTACATCTAGAAGTGAGATTTCAGTAAGCAATGAGTGATGTCTCATCCAGTTAAAGATCTTAAAAGGAGAAGTGATTTCAGCACTCAGATAGAGAATTCCCATCTCTACTTTGGACAGCCAGCATCTCCAGAGGAACTCACCAAGGAGCATCGGAAACACTGGCTCTACAGAATTTGGACTTGTGCGTCCCCACAATTACATGAGACAATTTTATAAAATTTCCTGCTGTTTGCAGATATCTCCTGTTGGTTCTGTTTCCCTAGAGATCCCTTACTAATACAGACATAAAGCATTTCTATTCAGAAAACTATAATTCATTGCTAAAATAAATCAAAGAAGACCTAAATAAATGGAAGAACTTTCCTTGTTCACTGATGGGAAGACTAAATAGGATTAAGATGTCAATTCTTCCCAAGTTCATATACAGATTCAATGCAATCCTGATAAAAATTCCAACAGCTTTATTTAAAGAAATGGAAAACCCAATTATCAAATTTATTTGGAAGGGTAAAGGGCCCCAAATAACCAGAAACATGAAAAAAGAGAAGAATAAATTTGGAGGACTCTCACTTCTGGACTTTAAATCACATTACCTGGGAAGCGGCTGTGGCTCAATCAGTGGGGCTCCCGTTTACCATGTGGGGGGCCCCGGGTTCGGTTCCCGGGGCCTCCTGGTGGGGGCAGGCCCGCCCACACGGCGTGGTTGGCTGACCCAGTGAGCGTGGGCAGCGGGGGGGGATAAATGAATAAATAAATAAAATCTTAAAAAAAAATAAAAATAAAAATAAAGGATCTTTAAAAAAATAAAAAATAAAAAATACTCACTAAACAAGAGAATCCCAGACTACATTGTTTTTTTTTTTTCCTGGGCTACTGAATGCTATAGTCACACATAAAACCAAATTTTGGGGGAATAGACTCATAGTGTCCAGAAGTTATGGGTTTCTTCCCACTCAGGGCAAGGGAGAGAGAGAGGAGTTGATTCCTATTGGAGCTCCTGGGATAGAAATAGTTTTTGGGACTAGGTCTAAGAGGAAAGAGACATCTTTGTGATGGGATTTCTACGTCTTGGACAGGAATCCACATCGGTGTTTATAAGTGGTGCCCTGGGATATTGATGGACCCAGTGTCTGGTTAACTATCTAACAGCCTGTGTTTTAGCCTTTCCTCACCTGTGAACCCCCTCTTCCCAATGAACTCTGAAAAAATATCCCACAGATCTGGGCCCTCCTTAACTAACCATCTTCTTGCATCTATCCTATGTACATTTCTGTAGTGGCTATCTTATGTAAGATACAGTAAAGATTTATTGTATATAGTTTCTATTAAATGTTACAGAAAATGTTATGAAAATGTAAAACATTCAATCACCTGAATTGAATGCATGTTTTATTTGTATTTGAGAGTATCTGTCTTTTTTTTCTGGGTCTTAGGGAGTTTTCTCTGATAGGAAAGGGAAAACAGTAGATATACTTCATTTCAAGAAGTAAATACGTTTTCAGTAACTTTGATTGTAGTTTGGAGGATAAAGTAAAGAACTGGAAGTAAATGAAAAGGGTGGCACTTCCTTATTAAAGCCTACTAGTTCCAGATATCTTCCCTTTTTTTCACTCTTTTCTCTGTTCTCCCACTCCCATTTCTATTTCACAGTTAATGTCTGGTTGTCATCTCAAAATTCTCTAGGGTTAGGAATATACTTAAAACATCCAGAGAGATTGAGCCTTATGCTGGATCACAGAGATGAACATAAATTGTTGCCACAAAATTTCTAGATCATTTTGATGCAGAATCTTAGGTAGGGTTAAAATAGATAGAAATTCAGTTAGGGTTAAGGTTATATTTAGTACGTATCCTAAAAGTTATCTACTAATAAAATTCATTGTAGTAAGGAGGGCAAAAGATTATTTTCTGTAAGCTCTGAATTGAGGAGCAGAGAAGGGTTTATGCAGTTGTACCATCATCTTGGCTTCAGTTTAAGCATTTACATCCAGAGACTGGTTGTAAGTAACTCATAGAAGGCCCATCAGAAGAACTCCTGGGGGAGATCTCATTTAATGGGTCTAGTGATGCTTGCTTTCAGTCTGGGATCCCCAGTGCTTTCTTGACATCCTAGTCTAGTAGTTTTTACACTTAATCCACGAAGACAAAGTTTATTTTTTACGCAGCTATGTACAAGAACATACCTGATCCTCCAGTAGTGTAGAGACTGGGTGTTAGGTATCCTTACATTCTTAAAATATATGATTTACAGACCACTAGCATTCAAAGCACCCAAGATGATTGTTGAATGTAAATTCACAGGCTCTAGGTGCTCTGAGGCATGGAGGCCAGGGAATTTACATTCTTAGCAAGCACCCCAGAAATGGATGGTTACTCAAGTTTGGGAACTTTGGTATGATGAGGTATGGTGAGTTTTGTTGAAGGCCATTTGTAAGCACTCTCCAAGGTCCAAGAAGAATTGGAGATCCAAAGGTGAGGGAGCTGGAGGCTGTCAACTATGCCTGTAGCAGGTCCTTTTGAAAGGAGATCTGAGTGACAAAGCTCCATGGCCACTGCAGTCTACTTGTGCCTGACAAACCTACTTCACTGTACATTTTCAGAGAGCAGTTCCTTCACGATTCCTAAGGTGAAACTTGGAAGAGGGAGGTTAGTGAGGTGAATTGCAATCCCTGTTGCTGCAGTTTGTCTTGGGGTTGCAATGAGTAGTCATCTCCCTACACTAAACATTCTAAATTCCCTTTATCCTTTCGCTATCATGTTGGTAGGTCTTGGTGGTGTGACTAACCTTCATTGCTCATGATCTTGAGCCCTTTCTAATAACCCTTCACAGGCTGGGGCTGCAGCACCTTTCATTCAGTTAAGGTTAGGCAAGGGACTAACAAGCTACACCTGTGGGAGGTGGACTACTGACCACACAAAGGTGTCCATGTTTTGATACCTGGCACCTGTGAATATGTTAATTTACATTGCAAAAGGGACTTTGGAGATGTGATTAAGGTTGAGGGCTTTGAGATTGGGAGAGTGTTCTGGATTATCCAGGTGGGCCAATTTAGTCATGAGTCCTTAAAAGTAGAGAACCTTTCCTAGCCGTGGTCACAGAGATGAGAGCATGAAAAGGAATCAATGCCCTGTTGCTGGTTACGAGATGTAGGGATTTACCTGTAAGGACCAGAGAGAGAGGTCTGTAGGAGTTAAGGGTGTCCGCCAGCTGACAGCCAGCAAGTGAACAGACCTCAGTCCTATACCACGTGAAACGGAATAATGCTAACACCTGAAAGCAGGAAATGGATTTCCTTAGTGAGCCTCCAGAAAAGAACACAACCTGCTGGTACCTTGATTTTAGCTGGATGAAACCTGTATGGGACTTTTGACTTACAGAACTGTAACATCATAAACTTTTTTTTTTTTTAAAGATTTTATTTAAGGTTTACAGAAAAATCATACAAAAAATACAGAGTTCCCATAGACACCCTGTTATTGACACCTTGCATTAGTGTGGTAAATTCATTAAAATTGGAAGAATAAATATATGTTTTAAGTCAAAAAAATAAATAAATAAATAAAAATAAAAAATAAAAAATAAATCACATTACCTAGCTACAGTGGTAAAAACAGCATGGCACTGGCATAAAGATAGATATATAGAACAATGGAAATGAATTTATGGTCAAATGATTGATTGATTGATTGATTGATTGATTTCAATTTATTGCCCCCCCCTTTGTTTTGCACTCGCTGTCTGCTCTCTGTGTCCATTAGCTGTGTGCTCATCTTATCTTTAATAGGCAATGGGAATGGAACCTGGAAACTTCCATGTGGGAGAGAGGCACTCAATTACTTAAGCCACCTCAGCTCCATGCTTTGTTGTGTCTCTCATTGTCTTTCCTCTTTGTGTCTCCTTGTTGCATCATCTTGTTCCATCCATTCGCCACACCTGCCCATTGCACAAGTTTGCAGTCTTGCTTGTCTTCTCCAGGAGGCAATGGGAATTCTCTCCTTGTTGCGTCATCTTTTTTTTTTTTTTTTTAATAGTCATAATTTGTTGATTTTATTAAGAATCCAATTTTCAGATTAACAGTTCATTTAGCAATTCTTTGAAGAACTATTTTTTCTTTTGTTTTTTTTTTTTTTCTGATTATATAGGTTTATTTTTTTAACATTTTTTTAACTTTATTTTGTACATTTAATAATTTAAAATATAAACAATTAAAAACTAAGAAGTAAACACAGATGAATAAATATATACATTTCTCAATTAAATGTAATGGATACATATAATTTTTTTTTTTAATCAAACAGTATATTACACAATATATTTGGGTCATAGTAACACATTCATACAGTATTTGTCCTTTTCTGTCTGGCTTGCTACACTCAACATAATGTCCTCCAGGTTCATCCATGTTGCCATATGCTTTATGACTTCATTTCTTCTTTTTTTTTTTTTTTAACTTTATTTTGTACATTTAATAATTGAAAACATAAACAATTAAAAACTAAAAAGTAAACACAGATGAATAAATATATACATTTCTCAATTAAATGTAATGGATACATGTAAATTTTTTTTTTTTAATCAAACAATATATTACACAATATATTTGGTTCATAGTAATGCATTCATACAGTATTTGTCCTTTTGTGTCTGGCTTGCTTCACTCAACATGATGTCCTCCAGGTTCATCCATGTTGTCATGTGCTTTACGACTTCATTTCTTCTTACAGCTGCATAATATTCCATCGTGTGAATAGACCACAGTTTGTTTATCCATTCATCTGTTGATGGACACCTGGGTTGTTTCCAACTTTTGGCAATGGTGAATAATGTGGCTATGAACATCGGTGTGCAGATGTCTGTTTGTGTCACTGCCCTCAGTTCTTCTGGGTATATACCCAGTAGTGGTATTGCAGGGTCACGTGGCAAGTCTATATTCAATTCTTTAGGAACTGCCAAACAGTCCTCCATAGTGGTTGTACCATCCTGCATTCCCACCAACAGTGAAGAAGTGTTCCTATCTCTCCACATCCTCTCCAACACTTGTAGTTCTCTGTCTTTTTAATAGTGGCCATTCTGATAGGTGTGAAATGATATCTCATTGTAGTTTTGATTTGCATTTCCCTAATCATGAGTGATGTTGAGCATTTCTTCATGTGTTTTTTTGCCATTTGTATTACAACATGTGGTCTATCCTGGAGAAAGATCCATGGGCACTTGAGAAGAATGTATAACCCGCTGATTTTGGATGCAGTGTTCTGTATATGTCTGTTAGGTCTAACTTGTTTATCATATTGTTCAAGTTCTCTGTTTCCTTGTTGATCTTCTGTCTAGTTGTTCTATCTAATGATGTGAGAGGGGTGTTGAAGTCCCTGACGATTATTGTAGAAATGTCTATTTCTCCCTTCAGTTTTGCCAGAGTTTGTCTCATATATTTTGGGGCACCCTGGTTAGGTGCGTAGATATTTATGACTGTTATATCTTCCTGGAGGATCGTCCCTTTTATTAATATATAATGGCCTTCCGCATCTCTTACCACTTTTTTTGCATTTGAAGTCTGTTTTGTCTGATATTAGTATAGCTACCCCTACTCTTTTCTGTTTATTATTCACGTGGAGTATCTTTTTCCAACCTTTTACTTTCAGCCGGCTTGTATCCTTGAGTCTGAGGTGAGTTTCTTGTAGGCAGCATATAGATGGCTCATGTTATTTTATCCATTCTGGCAGCCTGTATCTTTTGATTGGGGAATTTAATCCATTCACATTGAATGATATTACTGAAAATGCACTATTTATTGCCTCCATTTTATTCTTTGGTTTTCATATGTCATCTTATTTTTGTCTCTCTTTTTTCTCTTTTGGTTATCCTTTCTGCTTTTCTTTCTTCTATACTCTCCTCCAAGCCTCTCTCTCCTGTCTTTTTCTTTCAGGTTCTAAGGCTTCATTTAATATTTCCTGCAAAGGTGGATTCTTTTTTGCAAACTCTTTTAGTTTCTGTTTGTTTGTGAATATTTTATATTCACCTTCATATTTGAAGGACGGTTTTGCTGGATAAAGAATTCTCAGCTGGCAGTTTTTCTCTTTCAGTTTCCTAATTGTATCATACCACTGTCTTCTCACCTCCATGGTTTCTGAAGAGAAATCTGCACAAAGTCTTACTGGACGTCCTTTGTACGTGATCGTTTGCTTCTCTCTTGCTGCTCTGAGAATTTTCTCTTTATCTTTTACATTTGACATTCTGCATAATATGTGTCTTGGTGTAGGTCTATTTGGATTTATTCTTATTGGGGTACAGTGTATTTCTTGGACATGTAAGTTCATTTCTTTCGTGAGAGTTGGGAAATTTTCAGCTATTTCCTCAAATACTCTTTCTGCCCCTTTTCCTTTCTCTTCCCCTTCTGGAACTCCCATGACACGTATGTTCTTGCGTTTTGTGTTGTCATTCAACTCTCTGAGCCCCTGCTCAATTTTTTCCATTCCTTTCTCTCTCTGTTCTTTTCTCTCTTCAATTTTAGCTGCTCTGTCTTCAGTATCACTTATTCTTTCTTCTATCATTTCAAGTCTGCTGTTGTATGCCTCAAATGTGTTTTTGACTTCACCTATTGTGTCTTTCATTCCCATGAACTCCGTTACTTTTCTGTTCAGGATTTCAAATTCTTCTTTGCATTCGCTCAATGACTTCTTGATGTCATTGATCTCTTTAACTATATTTTCTTTCATCTCATTAATTTGATTTTGGAAATTTGTGCTCATCTCACTGATTAGTTCTCTCAAATTCTGCATCTCTTCTGGGACTTTGCTGTATTCCTTTTCTTGGGCCATGTCTTCTATTTTCTTATATGGCTCATAATTTTTTCCTGGTGCTTAGGCATCTAGTTAGGTTGTATTTTACTTAGATGCTCTATCTCTTTCTCTTTTATGGGGTTTTAGTGGCAGGAGGCTCTGAGTTATCGCCGCTCTTTGATTTTTGGCTCAACCTTGATTGTTAGGATTGTTCTGCTGGTTTCTCATAACTGGGCTCTGGACCCAGTAATTGGTTGTAGAGTCGTTTCCTAGGGCCTTGGGCAGGGAGGCTATAGAGGCCAGGAAAAGCCTCTCTTACTTGTTAATTTTCTTATGTGCACTTCCTTGGTCTGCCAGGAGATGGTGCTTGTTGGCAGCCTTCGATTCAATGCCTGGTCAGAGTGTATTTGTTGTGACACAGACCAGATCAATGTGATAGAGCTTCCTGTCTGGGGGCTTGAGCCCTGTGATTCAAACTTTCTGAGACAGTTCTCCAGACTTCTCTCCTATCGCCCCCCTTTTCCCAGCTAGGAAATATTTCCACTCCCTTCTGAATCCTCAACAATCAGTTCCTGTTAGTAGAGGAGGAGATTGGGAGGTTTGTATATCTTTAGTCCCTTGCAGGCTCCAAGGCAAACAATGGTGCAGCCCCACCCGGCCTGGGAGGGCTCTCGGGACAGGGCAGACCAAACCTGGGAGTCCAAAGCAGGGTCAGCCCCAGGCTCTCTCTCCCCTCTCCCGAGGAGTCCTCAACAATTAGTACAGGCTAGAAGAGAGGGAGGTTGCGAGGGTCGGATTTCTCCAGTCCTTCCTAGGCTCCCAGGGTAAACTGCCGTGTGGACGGGTCCATGGGGCTCTGCTGCCCAAATTTATAGGTCAGAACCTGAGTCAGCCTAAGGCTGTGTCCCTCTCTCTCCCCTTTCCAGGAGTGGCAAATCCCTGGAGCCCCCTTTGTCTGTGGTCGCAGGCCCAGGGGCCCGAGAATTCTGAAGAGTGTGGGGGAGGGTGCCGGCAGCAGCAGAAGCTGCTACTTTCCAACTCACGGTTCCGTTGTCGCGATTTCCCTCTTCTGTCCCTCTCTCCTCTGGGTGGTGTGCAGCCTTCACCTGCTGTCCTAAACCCTAGAAGATCTATTTCGGGGCTGTTTCAGCCTGTCCTCTAGCTATTTTTCTGGAGAAGATATTCCCGTGTCTTACTAGTCCGCCATCTTCCCGGAAGTCTCTTGTTGCGTCATCTTGTTGCATCAGCTTGCCGGCCTATCCATTGTGCTAGCTTGCTGTCTTGCACATCTTCTCCATGAAGCACTGGGAATAGAACCTGGGAACTCCCATGTGGTAGGCGGGAGCTCGATCACTTGAACCACATCTACCTCCCTCAAATGATTTTTCACAAAGCTGTCAAACCCACACAGCTGGGTAAGAACACTCTATTCAAAAAAATGATGCTGGGAGAACTAGATATCCATATCCAAAGAAAAAAAAGAAGGACCACTACCTCACATCTTATACAAAAATTAACTCAAAATTGGTCCAAGAGGGAAGCATATATGGCTCATGCAATTGGGTTCCCACCTACCGCATGGGAGGTCCGTGGTTTGGTTCCTCCCAAAGAAGGAGGTGCCTCCTAAAGAAGACAATGAGCTGCCACAATGGGCAGGCATGGCAAGGTAACGCAACAAGATGACACAAAAAAGAGATACAAGAAGAAAAAACATAATATGAGAGACACAGCAAAGCAGGGAGCAGAGGTTCTCGGTGCCTCCTAAAGAGGATGAGGAGGGAGGCAAGCTGGCATGATGGGCAGGTGCATCTTGAAGAGATGATGCAACAAGAGACACAAGAGGAAAAACATAATGAGAGACAAAACAAAGCAGGAAACAGAGATGGCTTAAACAATTAGGCACCTCCCTCCCACATCAGAGGTCCCAGGTTTGGTTCCCAGTGCCTCCTCAAGAAAAAAAGCATACAAAAGAAAACAAATAGACACAGCAAGTGCAAACGAGGGAGTGGGGAGAGATAATAAAACATACCTTTTTAAAAAATTGATCAAAGACCTAAATATAAAAGTGAGAACCATAGAGCAGGGAAACATCTTCAAGACCTGATGGTAGGTGGTGGTTTCTTAAACCTTACACTGAAAGTACGAGCAATGAAAGAAAAAATGGATAAATGGGACCTCCTCAAATGTAAACACTTTTGTGCTTCAAAGGACTTTGTCAATAAGGTGAAAAGGCAATCCACTCAATGGGAGAAAATATTTGGACACCATATATTCGATAAGGCTTTGATTTCTGTGCTATATAAAGAGATCATAAGTCTCAACAATAAAAGAGCAAGCAATCTAATTTTAAAATAGGGAAGATTTGAATAGGCATTTCTAAGAAGAAATACAAATTGCAAAAAAAAAAATCACATGAGTAAATTGTTCAATATCACTAGCTATTAAGGAAATGTAAGTCAAAACTACAATGAGATACCATCACACACCTCGTCCACTACTAGAAAAAAAAAAAAACAAAAAACAAGTGTTGGATAGGATGTGGAGAAATAGGAACACTCCTTCACTGTTTGTGGAAATGTAGACAGGTACAGCCTCAATAGAATATGGTTTGGCAGTTCCTCAGGAAGCTAAATATATAATGGTGTATGATCCGGGAAACCCTCTACCAGGAATATATCCAGAAGAACTGAAAACAGTAACGTGAACAGACATTTTCACACTGATGTTCATAGTGGCGTTATTCACAATTGCCAAAGGATGGAAACATCCCAAGTGTCCATCAACCAATGAGTTGATAAAGAAAATGTGGTATATACCTACAATGGAATATTATGCTGCTCTAAGAAGAAATGAAATTGGGACACATATGATAACATGAATGAACCTTGAGGCCATTACGCCAAGTGAAATAAGCCAGATACAAAAGGACAAATACTGTATGGTCTCACTGATATGAACTAAATATGAAAAATAAATACATAGAATTAAAACCTAGGGAATAGGTTATTAGGAGATAGGATGAGGGCTGAGAAGGTACTGATGTTAATGCATGAAGAATTTTCAATTGCTTGACTGTAAAAGTGTGGAAATGGATAGAGTTGATGGTAACACATTATAGTGAGTATAATTAACATAACTGCTTTATAAATGGGATTGTGGCTGAAAAAGGCAGTCTAAGGATGTAAATGGCAATTGAAAGAAAACTAGAAAATAATATAAGAATGAATAACATAGTGAACCCAGTGGTGAATGAGGATTGTGGTTAATAATACAAATACAAAAATATTCTTCTAATAACTAGAACAAATGTAAGTCACGATTACCAGGTGGTAAGAATATGGTGATGCAAGGGAAAAATAGAATTAATGTAACTTTTGGACTATAGATATCAGCAATAATGTAATATTCTTTCATCAGTGTCAAAGAATGTACTATATCGATAAGGGGCAATAATAGGGCCATGGAATTTTTCCTTTTGGACAAAGGAAAACATTCAACAGTTTACTGGGGTAAAGACTGCAAAACTGTGATGAATGTGAAAGCCACTGAGTATACACTTTGGAGAGAATGTAAAAGGCATTGGAATGTATAACACAGTGAACCATGTGGTGGAAAATTAACTGTGATTAACAATACAAATATGAGAGTGTTCTCTCATGAACTATAACAAATGTACAACACTAATACATAATATTTTCATAGGGAGTGTTTGGAAAAATATACCAAATGAATGCTATGGACCAGAGGTATTAGGTAATATGCTGATCACGTTCTTTCACAATCTGTAACAAATGTTCCACAACAATGTAAGGTGTTGATGAAGGGGTGATGTATGGGAATTCTGCATGTTATGTATGATTGTTTTGTAAGCTCACAACCACTCTAATAAAAAATTTTAAAGCCATGTTACTGTTCATTTATTTATGTCTCCTTCTGTGTTCTCCAATTGCTAATTTTTTCTTCTTCAGATTTTTAAGTCAACATTTCAAACTCCTAATTTATTAGTCTACTCAAAGTTCATTTTGTATATGTAGATTGTTGATATGATTCCATGCCATTACTTTCTTTTGTTTATATTTTCACCTTTTTGCTTTTCTGTACATATTTGTTTTTTTCCTAGTTTCTTACATTGGAAATTTTAGCTCATGGGTTTTCAAATTTCATTCTATTTTAGTATGTCCATTCTAATTTTCCTCTGTTTTACTGTACTAGATATAATTTATAAAATTGATCAGACTTATTTTAAATATTTTCCAATATCAAATAATGTTATTTACCATCATAATATTATCTAAAAATAATTATTTTTTAAGTGTTTAAGTTTTATTTTTGTATGTATAATGTTTTCCAATATAATTACCTGGTTCCCTGTGAAATGATCAATTGCATTGTTTTATGGCTCACGTATTAAACATTTTTCAAGTGCAAAGTCAATAAACATACATTAAATCTATCATGCTAATTGTCTGATTCATGTTATTAATATTATCAAGTGAATATAAATAGTATATTTTAAAACTTCTCATTTTAATTCAATTTGCATCTTTCTCCCTGAAAGTCCGTTTCAGAAATACCACAACTCCTTAATTCTGAAATGAATCCATGACCTCTACTGCCAAAGTGCTGCAACTACAAGAATTCAAATATCCTAAAATGTCTGGAAAAAAAAAAAAAACCACCAAAAACAAAACAAATAAAACTCACCAAGTTCCTCCATAAGGAACAGCCAAGTTCACTTAGATTTTGTGTTTTCTCCCTTTATGATGATATTCTAATTGAAAACCTATGTATGTTAACTTCTGACTACAGAGGATATCTTTAATTGAAAAGTCCACACTCATAGAAGCTCACCATAATCTGTAGAATCCATACAATCCAAATTTACATCATTCCTGATTTCAGACTCTTTCATCTTCTAAAGGTCCCACAAGTTCTTTATTTCTCCTTTCTACATTTATCCTTGTTTAAGCCATTATCCCCTGATGCCTGAATATTTAAATATCTACAATTAGTTATTGTACACTTTCTACCCTCCAATTTTGTCCATTTTTACCTTAAAGTTCATTTAAATTGAACAAACAATAATGTTACCCCATCCCAGAATTGCAACCTTCAAATGTTTTCCATGACCCTTAGGATTTAAGACACAACCGCTAATCTGTCTCTAAACGTCCTACACCTGCACACCTTCAGGTAGCAGCGAGTCCACGGACTCTGCATCTGCTGTAGTACCAACTGCTCCTGACACTCATTTCTCCCTTTGTGATGATAATCTAGTTACACACCTTTGTGTGTTAACTGCTGACGACAGAGGAGATCTTTAATTGAAAATCCCACACTCATAGCAGCTTCCCAAAATCTGTAGACTCCATATTGTCTATTGTTTATATTTTTTCATAACACTGAGATGTTGTCCATGGAACAACTGAGAGAAACTATGCTAGCATTTGCCTCGTACATGTTTTGATGTCTGGATGCCTGATTCTGTTACAAGAAGCATTAGGGTAGAGGCTCTTGACGATGTGTTTGTGATGTGGCGGTCTCCTACTGGGAGCATGGTATCATGAGGGGAAGGAATGGAGCTCGGTTTACTATTTAGAGCTCTCTGACCAGACTAGGATAGTTTGCTGCACGATCCCAGCAAGCAGAGCAGAACCTATAAATTTTGGCGTAGTCCCTAATAAGTATAAAGGGACAGAATGCTGGGAAACTTGCACCTGCTAGTGAGCTGGTGTTTATCAGCCACACACTGGCTCTCTCAAAGGCAGTCATATAAATTGCTAAGATGGCAGAGAGCCCATAAAAGAGCAGATAAGTGCTCACCAACGTGAGGATGCTCTTGATGGCTCTGCTCTCGGGGGACGACCTGGCAGACAGGGGGCTGTGGATGTGCTGGACCCGCTGCTTATGCCTGAACAAGATTAACACCAAGGAACCACTGGCCCAGATCATGGGTCCCAAGCACATGCCATCAATGCAGGCTAAGAGGATTGCATATAACGTTGCAGTTAGCCACCCAGATTGTGTGCCAGCACAGAATCCCAAATCCTTCATTTCGGTGAGATTTCCTCTTCCCCATTTGCCAGTCACATAGACGGGAGCAAGCACATTTCCCAGCATGTGCAGGACCCAGCACAGGCAGATAGAGGGGATGATGAGCTTGGAAGCTCTGACCTGGAGCTCTAGCCACTTGGCATTACTGGGGCTGATTATGATGGCCTGAAAGACACTCAAGAGGCACGCAGAACTAAGGGACATCCCCCTGGCCACTCTGTGAAGATAAAATACAAGTTTACAACCAACATCATCCAGGAAAGAAGCCAAACCAAAAGTTTTCATCATCTGAGGGAGTCCTTTAAAGAGAAGAGCCATCAAGTTAGTGAAAGTCAGGTGTTTGAGAATCAGATCCATGGGTTTCACCCTTCTACCAGTGAAGTCAGAGAAGACATAAAAGCAAAGGAACACAGAGTTCCCCAGAATTCCAATTCCAGTTTGTGACAGGAAGATGATTCCCATGGCCAAGTCTCTGGAATCCAATCCGTCATTTTCCAGGGAAGACTTTTTCATTGTTTTAAACAATTCTCTCCCTATTATTTGAATTATAAATACATATTAATAGTGGCATTGTTGTAAAAGCCAAACTTTATACAGCATTTACTAAGTGTCACTTTTCTCAATACTCTACAAATAACACCTGATGCAAATTTCACACTAGACTGTAAGAGAGGTACTAAGAGTGATACCTCTTCAGACCAGTGTCCTTAGGCTCAGAGATGCAAACTGATTTTGTTGGTCCCAGAGCTTGTAAAGGGCAGAGCCCAGTTAGAACCTAGCCTGTCAGGCTCCAAAGAAAAATAGTAACCACCATTTTTTTGAGAATTAAGATTGTTAGTTCCCTTCTTCCAATACGCCTTATCTGAAGTTACTTTTTATTTCCTTTTGCCATTTTCTCTTAGGTCTATTTTTAATTCTCCTTTACTGATTTGGCTTTAATTTCTTATTTATTCCTAAAAAATACTCTATATTTCTATATCATGCTGCAGAAAATGTAACTATCAAAATATAATGATAAAATATTAAAGATCAAACATACATAAAAATTAGCTTTACTGGGGACACAGATGTGGTTCAAGCAGTTGGATGCCCACCTCCCACATGCGAGGTCCTGGATTCAGTTCCCAGTGCCCACTAAAGAAGACAAACAAGGGGCATATATTGAGAAAAACAGCAAGCACACACCAAACAGCAACAATGAGCAGACAACAAGCAAGAACATGAGCAGACAATGAGCAAGAACAAAAAAATGAGCAGGGAGTGGATGTGGTTCATAAATGGAAGGCCCCAGGTTCACTTTCCAGTGCCTCCTAAGAAAAGCAAACACAGAACAAGCAGACAACGAGTGAAAACAAAACAAAACAAAACAAAAAAATAGTGAGCAGACAACAAGCAAACAACAACGTGCAAACAGATGAGGGAGTCATCTGGAGGGGGATGCAATTTACTGAATGCAAGAATGACCCAATATCAGGATGGCAGACCGAAGATCCTTTACCTATTCTGCTGTGAATTATAGTATAATGCCAACTACCAAGAAATTTGTGGAACAATATTATCATCTGTCCTAAACCATGGGCCATGAAATATAACTAAATTTTACATATAAATAGTATATTTTATATGTAGATAATATAATTATTTGCTAACCAACAAGCTAATAAAAAAATGTGACAATTCTGTAAGATGCCCAAACTCAAAAAGTACTTCAAAGAGAAACCTGTGGGACATGGCATTTGTACTTGGGGAAAACTAAAAGAGCAGAGATGAGTATTGAGACCTGGGTGAAAGCAGGCTAAATTTATTTAAGTCCGGGAAATCTGAGGGATCATTGAATTTTCAAACTGCAGGTCCCTGATTTCTCTGCCTTAACACCCATGTTAATGAAATAAACTCTTCCTTGATGGCGCCTCCTTTCTCTTTAAGAGGAGAATCAGCCTCATGCCACACCACAGAGCACACGGCTCCAATAGGGAGCAGCCACTCTCCTCATTAAGCCCTTCTGGAATCCAGACTGAGAGATTCAGTTTACAAATTCAGGTAAATACTCCTCCAATGCATAGGATCTTCCCAGGCTCTGGACTCACAGTAGCTATCTTATTTATTTATTTATTTTTTTTTTTTTTTTTTAGATTTTATTTATTTATTCATTTATCCCCCCCTTGCTGCTTGTGCTCTCTGGGTCAGCTAACCACGCCGTGCGGGCGGGCCTGCCCTCACCAGGAGGCCCCGGGAACTGAACCTGGGGCCCCCATATGGCAAATGGGAGCCCCACTGATTGAGCCACAGCCGCTTCCCAGTAGCTATCTTATAATCCATTAAATTCTTGGGGAAATCATACCTTTCAAGTCTTCTTGAATAGATTTTTGAGTTTCCACAGGAAAACGGAGACCAGATTAATTCCACAGTCGCAGTCACTAAGAGTTTTAACCATCTGTACCCCTCGCTGCTGAGAGGGATTCACAGGTGCACATGCCAAGGAGCCTCCCATGAAGGTGAACTCGACGAGGCAGTTCTCTCACCTGCAGGCTCCTTCACCCACCATCCGCTCAAGCCTCTGGAAAAAATCCCCTTGACCGTGTGGATTCAGCCATGTACCAGCTTCTCTCCCTGAAAGAGAACATTTTCTAGACATGCTCACCCACTCAGACTGAAATAAAGGAATCCACCTCTGTATGTGGCACACCCATGTGAGGCTGCCAGGGAAGTGGATGCAGCAGCCAGAGAGAGAGGCAGCCTGTCTACAGGCAGGAAGGAGGCAGCAACCGAGAGATGTAAGCTTGGGATTCTCTGACCTCATCTCCCCACTGGGCTGAGATTATCATGTCACACAAGGCAGCGGTGGCTGTGGCTGCTTAGGGAGTTGACGCTATCTCTGGAAAACACTTGTTCCAATTAATAAGCTCCAGAAACTTTTAAACTGAGCTACAGGCATCACCAGAGAGCCAGGCTGGAGGTCTGGGGAGGGATTCTTCTGTCCTGGAGTGTCAGAAGGCAGACTGTGAAGAGTGAGAAAGCCTCCAAGGAAAGGAAGGCAAGGGAGCAGGAAAACTTCCGAGAAAGAGGAGAGTGAGAGCAAAGCCCCTGCTGCCCCTGGGCTCCCTTCCTGACGAGTTTGTGCCAGCAAAGTGGAAGTGACAATTATTCCACTGTCTCGTTTTTCAACGGGCTTGTCGGTGATGGGGGCTTGTCTGGCGTCCAGTCTAGAGTGGCAGGCCTTGCAGGAAGCCTTGAGTTCAGAGCCTCAGAGGCCTTGCTGACCTGGCTGCTGCGTCCTGGAGTAAAGGCGCCACCCTGGCTGCAGGCGCCGGGGTAGGGCAACAGCGAAGCATATATGGCTGATGCCTTCAGCCTCGAAATGGAAGCCAGAATTATCAGGCCCATCCACATAGTCATTATTTTTCTTGCTTCTTTGAAACCACTGGTTGCTCAGTGCTGATAATGTGGGAGCCTCTATGCTGGGCGATGGAGATAAAGTAGTTGGCAAGGTGAACGTGATCTTTTTAGGAAGTGACAGTGCATATTGGTAGAAATCACAGTCTGGGTTCAGAGCTCCTGGATCAGAATCAGGCTCAGCCTCTCACTGCCCTTTTTTTCCCAGTGGCCTTTTGACTCGGGCAAGTGACGTACCCTCTCTGTGACTCAGTTTCCCCAGCAGCAATACTGGGGAGTGACCGTGTCTCCCTCACAGGGCCATTGTGGGGGTGAACGACTCGACACGTAGGAATCCCTCAATGGGCCTGGCACAGAGTAAAGGGAATCCCACAGTGGTCAGGAGCCCGGGCTTTGAAGAAGACCTCCCCGGTTGCTGAGTGAACTGGGTGTTTTTATTTAACCTTGGGGGGTCTCAAGTTTTCCTCTAAAAAATAGAAAAGATGAGTGCCTGCTTCAGAGGGCTGCTGGGAGGTCTGCGTTGGTTCCGCAGGGGAAGCCCCGAGAACGGGCCTGCGGGCAGGCTGCCCTGGGCGGGGAGCCGGCGGCCCTGAGCCGAGGGGGCGTCCTGCTGCGCCGAGGGAGGGGCGCCCACGGGCTCGTCCTGGGCCTGAGGACGGCGGGGAGGCGGCAGGCCGGGCGGGCGCTCCCAGAGGCTCAGCTGTGGCCGAGCAGCTGAAGGGGTCCCTGAGACCCGGAGGGCCAGGCCGACGACCTGCTGGCGGCCCTCGGCAGCGTTGGGGAGGGGATCCGGGCGCGGGCGCGGGGCGCCGGGAGGGCAGAGGCCGCGGGGCCTGCCGACCCCTTGTCGGTTCTGCGGGCCACCGAGCCGACGACGGCCGCGGGCCCTTCCCCGGGGGCCGCGCTCGGGCTGCTCGTCCAGCTGCTCCGTCCCCCTCGCCGTGGCGGGCTCGGGCGGGCGCTTCCGAGGGCCTGAGGACCCGCGCTCGGCGTCCCGGGGAGGGGGCGCTCGTGCGCGGGCCGCCGCCCTGACGCCGCCCTGACGCCGCCCTGGCCCTGCGCGGCTCGCCCGGGTCCCCGCCTGGGTCCGCGCCCGCTTCGCTTTCCCGAGCCCCCGCGGTTGGGCCGCTTCGCCTGCTTTGAGGGGCTCCTGCTCGAGCAGAAGCTACCAGAGTGTGGCTGCGCCCTCCACACGCAGACGGGGAGCTCCCACCTCCCTCTTGGGGGGCGTTTCCAGGCGGAACCAGGCGAACCCCCGCAGACGGTCGGCTGCTCTGGTGATGAGATCCCGACCCCCCCCTTTCCCCTCTCTCGCTCCTCGTTTTTTCCCTTCTGGTGGGAGAGCAGGAAGTTGGGGCCGTCGGGCCCAGCCGCTCGCTTCCTTTACTGCATGAGCCCCCAAGCGGCGTGCAGTCTGCACGAACAGGCCTCCCCGCCCTGTCCCCCACCTCACGACCCCCTTGTGAACACAGAAGCCTCCTCCTGGAGGTCGCCTTCCATGACTCCAAGACCAAGTCTCCATCTCTACCCCCAAAGGCCAAAAAACCCAAAGGCTTGGAAATCTCCGGCGCCCGCTGGTGCTGTCGGCACCGAGTTCGGCTCCATCGCCCTCAACAGCCCGGCCCTTCCCTGGGGACCCCTCAGCCCAGACACCAGACGGGCGCTTTGGACCCCGAGCCCCCTGCTCTCCTGCGGGCACTTCTGGAGCAGCCTCAGTCCAGTTGCTCCGCTAAGGCCTGCCTGACTGCAAGGACCAAACACGCGGCCGCACGCCAGTGCCAATGCCCAGTCTGGACAGAGCTGCTTCTCCAGGACCTTCTTCCAACTCCAGAAATCCTGATGATGTCTGGCCACACTTAAGGACTCATTAACAGATCATCCCCATGGGCTGGTTTACCTGTGTCATGAGAAGGACGTGGTGAAACCCTCTGTTATTTGGTTTCCACTTTTCATAACATGCATAGTCTAGATTTACGTTCGCATTTTATTTTATTTTATTTTTTTTGCCAGGAGGTCCCACGGATCGAACCTGGGTCCCTCCATGTTCACATTTTAAAAACTGTTTTTTTTAATATTCAAGTCTATGTGAAAATCTGTTTGCATTAAATGAATTTTAATGCTTTTTTTTTTTTCTTCTTCTTAGCTCTTAAGTGTTGGACACTCGGGGTTGGATGTGGCTCAACTGGTTCGGCGTCCGTCTCCCATATGGAGAGACCCAGGTTCGATCCCCGGGACCTCCCGGTAAAAAAAAAAAAATAAGTGTTGGACACTGTTGGCAGTGAAGAACTTTTCTTAAAATGGATTTCAGTGTAACTAAAAAGGATGTGAAGCTTGTTTTCCCCTTAATTCTGCATGTGCTGATTGTGCTTATATACACTATAACCAGCTGTGCCTTCCTTTGCATTTAGTTTTATGTAAAAGATTTATATATTTTTTAGTATTAAGGGAAAATGTTTGAAAGACAAGAATTGGGGGAAGCGGCTGTGGCTCAATCAGTGGGGCTCCCGTTTACCATATGGGAGGCCCCGGGTTCGGTTCCCGGGGCCTCCTGGTGAAGGCAAGCCCGCCCGCACGGCGCGGTTAGCTGACCCAGCAAGCACAAGCAGCAAGGGGGCGATAAATGAATAAATAAATAAAATCTAAAAAAAAAAAAAAAAAAAAAGAATTGGTATCAAACAGCTCTCTAGTAGAATTTCGCTATTTTTCACAAGTAGGCAATATGAAAGCATATTCATATTACTCTTTGTTTTGTCCTTTAAATTGTATACGAATTGCCTTTTCAACAGAAGTTCAGTAAATGTAATGTCCAAGTAATGTTTTTATAAGAATAAGCTAAGCTATATTAGACAATAAACACCCATAAAAGAAAAAGGGGCTGGGGATTCCTCTGGGGGTGGTATAATGGCCTTGCTGGAGACATCAAATCTTCAAAATCCCGTCTCCAAACTACCGATGAGAATTGAAAGAGACACCATCAGCTTCCGTCTGGATGGCACAGTTTCCCTCCGAGCCTCCCCTTCTTGGGGTCAAGCTACCAACAGCAGCAGGATACTGGGGTGGTCAGCAGCTGTGGGAAACAGTGGATGGGAGAGAGAGGGAGACCCAAAGTGCAACAGGAAGTACACATTCCCAAAGGGGGGTGCCCCCTTGGAGTAGGCAGATCTGACAACAAACAGCAAACCTTTGAAAAGCCTGACACACTCCATTGTGTGCATGTGAATTGCAGAGGCATAGGAGGGCATAGGGGTGTGTGGTAGATATTAAGGATCCCATAACTATTAAACAATCTTTCAAACGAACTTGTACCCACACAGAAGAAAAACTTAACGGGAGAATCACCCAAACAGTCCCAAGAAAAACTGGAGTAAAGCAGAGAGCACATTCATATTACAGCAGAGGAAAAAGGAGAAAGCTAAGAAAGTACTGGAGAGGTGGCTACAAAAGAGTTGGTACTTGTGAAACTCTGTGATAAAGCATAGGAAAAAATATATATATCCAACAACCACTAGAGGGTTGTGGAAATTAAGCAACAGAGTTCAGACACAAAGAGGCCTTGACCAAAGAGGGAAGGGAAGGGCCATGCCAAAAAAGCATGTGGTGGTGAGAGTGGAGATAGTAACAATAGATAGAATCATCAGGAATACTTGCTGTCCAGCGATGGGATTTAGGAGCCTAAGCGTGGTCATTTTTTTTTTTCAGATTTATTTTATTTATTCATTTTTGCTCCCCCCCACACACACACCCCACTTTGCCTTGCTGTTTGCGCTCACTGTCTGCTCTCTGTGTCCATTTGTTGTGTGCTTGTCTTCTTTTTAAGAGGCACTGGGAACCAAACCCCAGAACTCCCATGTAGGAGGGAGGTGCCCATTGGCTTGAGCCACCTCTGCTCCCCACTTGTGTCTCTCAATTTGTTTCCTCATTGTATCTCTTTGTTGTGTCAGCTCACCACATCAGCCCACTGTCTTGCTTGTCTTCTTTAGGAGGCACCGGGAACCAAACCTGGGGCCTCCCATGTTGTAGGCGTGCGCCCAAATGCTTGAGCCACATCTGCTTCCCATCAGGGTCATTTTTAGTTGGTTGGTATTGAACACTGTTGGGGATGATCCAGCAGAGAGGAATAACACAGGATCGCAGATCACCAAGACAGCAAAACCAGGTGGGAATGAGGTTTTGCTTTTCCTAGGATCAGGAAACATCAAACCAGAGGCATTTTGGCCAGACCATTTCCCTTATGAAGCTGTTGTTAATACCGAAACTTTCTGGCCACTTTAGGATTAAATAATTTATTCTGTTTGAGAGTTAAGTACTCAAGAGTATGGTGTGATTCTGTTGATTGTTCACAAGATGACATCAGCCATTCTGTAGAATGTGGATCCAACAGTTGCAGAAATGCTAACAGGGATGCTACAGTCTGTACTTACAGTCCACAGCTGGTGGTTCACTATTGTTCAACTTCCCTGTTGAGTTTCCTTCCAACCCTGCTTCGGCCACAGACTTTCCAATTTCAGTCAGTACTAATTTCACTCGTCCAGGTGCTGAGCCCATTTCCTAAGGTTGACCTTAGCTCATTCTTTTTTTCAAAGGACCAGCCTGCTCAGAGCCATCACTATCCTGTCTTCACTGCATTTCTTCAGTGGTCAGTGAACTGGTCTCCCTTGCTCCCACCCTTACTCTCCTGCAGTCTACTCTCAACTCATCGGCCAACATGAACTTTGCAACATATGAGGTTAGCTTTTTGGGGGGGCGTGGGTCAAAATCCTCTAATGGAAAATTCCCAAAAGTAGGCAGAGTAGAAAGACACATGACTTTCTTCTCTTCCAGAAAAATAGCTAGAGGATAGGCTGACACATCCTGGGAAAAGATGTTCTAGGGTTTAGGATACCAGGCAAAGGCTGGACACTACCCACAGGAGAAAAGGACAAGGAGGAGAATTGCAACCACACAACTCTTAAGTTGAAACCTGCAGCTGCTGCTGCCAGTCCCCTCCCCCACACTAAAGACAGGTTAGAGTTCTCAGGCCTCTGTTCCTGTGAATACCAACAAAAGGGGCTCCAGGAATCCACCAACCCAGGAAAGGAGAGAGAGGGGGACGCAGCCTAAGGCTGACTCAACTTTTGGCTCACAAATTTGGTCTGCTGTCCCAGGAGCCCTTCCTGGCCAGCTGGGACCACCCCATTGTTTGCCTTGGGAACCCTCAGGGGCCAAAGATATACGACCCTCTCAATCTCCTCTAATAACTGGGACTAATTTTTGAGGACTCAGAAGGGGGTGGAAATATTTCTGCCCTGGGAAAAGGGAAGGGGGTGCCAGAGAAAGCTGGGGAACTTTCACTGGGAAAGTTGGAATTACAAGGCTCTTAGACTCCAGGCAGGAAGGTCTGTCACTTTGATCCTGTCCGTGTTGCAACAAATACATTCCCACAAGGCACTGAACTGAGAACCGCCAAGGAACACCATCTGCTGGCAGAACAAAGAAGCACATGTAAGAAAACAAAAAAATAAGTAAGAGAGGCTTTTTCCTGCCTTTATAGCTTCCCTCCTCAAGTCCCTAGGAAGCCAGTCTACAACCAATTACTGGGACCAGAGGCCAGTTTTGAGCTACTAGAAGGGACAATCCTAACAATCCAGGTCGAGCCAAGAATCGAAAAGCAGTGATAACACACAGCCTCCTTCCACTAAATCCCTACCAAAGAGAAAGAAATTGAGCCCCTGAGTGAAATATATCCTAATCAATGGCTAGACATCAGCAAAAACTTATGAGCCATTGTAAGAAAATGGAAGACATGGCCCAAGAAAAGTAATATATCAAAGCCCCCAGAAGAGACACAGGATTTGAGAGAACTAACTAGTGAGATATGCACAAATTTCCAAAAATAAATCAAAGAGTTGAAAGGCAATATGACCAAAGAGATAAATGACATTAAGAAGACATTGAGTAAAATTGACAAACCCCTCGCTAGACTAACAAAGAAAAAAAGAGAGAAGATGCAAATAAGTACAATCAGAAATGAAAGGGGGGAAGTTACAAATGACCTCACAGAAATAAAAAGAATCATAAGAATCATATTATGAGAAACTATATGACAACAAACTAGACAACCTAGATGAAATGGACAAATTTCTAGAAACACACAACCAACCTACACTGACTGTACAAGAAATACAAGAACTTAACAAACAAATCACATTTAAGGAGATTGAATCCATCATCAAAAATCTTCCAGCAAAGAAAAGTCCAGGACCAGATGGCTTCACAGGTGAATTCTACCAAGCATTTCGAAAAGAATTAACACCAATCCTGTTCAAACTCTTCCAAAAAATTGAAGAGGACGGAAAATTACCCAACACATTTTATGAAGCCAACATCACCCTAATACCAAAGCCAGATAAAGATTCTACAAGAAAAGAAAAATTACAGACCAATCTCTCTCATGAACATAGATGCAAAAATTCTCAACAAAATACTTGCAAATCGAATCCAACAGCATATCAAAAGACTTATACATCATGACCAAGTGGGATTTATTCCTGGTATGCAAGGCTGGTTCAACATAAGAAAATCAATCAATGTAATACACTACATTAACAAATTGAAGGAAAAAAAACACATGATCATCTCAATAGAGAGCAGTGACATGAACAGACATCTGCACACCGATGTTCATAGCATCAATATTCACGATTGCCAAAAGTTGGAAAGAACCCAGGAGTCCATCAAAAGATGAATGGATAAACAAACTGGTCTATTCACACAATGGAATATTATGCAGCTATAAGAAGAAATGAAGTCGTAAAGCATATGGCAACATGGATGAACCTGGAGGACATCATGTTGAGTGAAGCAAGCCAGACACAAAAGGATAAATACTCTATAACTGCGCTACTATGAACCAGATATTTTGTGTAACATATTGTTTGATTCAAACAAAAATTTATATGTATCCAGTACATTTAATTGAGAAATGTATGTATTTATTCATCTGTGTTTATCTTTTATTATTTAATTGTTTATATTTTCAATTTTTAAATATACAAAATAAAGATGAAAAAAAAACATTAGAAGCATACAACAGCAGATTCAAAATGATAGAAGAAAGAGTAAGTATTACCAAAGACAGAACAGCTAAAATTGAAGAGAGAAAAGAACAGAGAGAGAAAAGAATGGAAAATATTGAGCAATTGAGAGTTGAATAACACCATGAAATGCAACAACATACGTGTCATGGGGTTCCAGAAGGAGAAGAGAAGGGAAAAGGGGCAGAAAAAGTATTTGAGGAAATAATAGCTGAAAATGTCCCAATTCTCATGAGTGAAATGAACTTACATGTCCAAGAAGTGCACTGTACCCTAATCAGAATAAATCCAAAGAGACCGACTCTAAGACACCTACTACTCAGAATGTCAAATTCAAAGATAAAGAGAAAATTCTCAGAGGAGCAAGGGAGAAGCAAACAATCACATACAAAGGACGTCCAGTTAGACTTAGTGCAGATTTCTCTTCAGAAATCATGGAGGCAAGAAGACAGTTGTTTGAAACAATTAGGATACCGAAAGAGAAAAACTGCCAGCCAAAAATTCTTTATCCAGCAAAATATGGAGGTGAGTATAAAATATTCACACACAGGGGGTCGGATGTGGCTCAACTGGTTGGGCGTCTGTCTCCCATATGGAGGGACCCGGGTTCGATCCCTGGGACCTCCCGGTAAAATAAATAAATAAATAAATAAAATAAAATAAAATAAAATATTCACACACAAACAGAATCTAAGAGACTTTGCAAAAAAGAACCCAACTTTGCAGGAAATATTAAGGAAGCCTTAGAACCTGAAATAAAAACACAGGAGAAAGAGGCCTGAAGGAGAAAATAGAAGAAAGAATGGAGAAAGAGTAAAAAGACAGACAAAAAAATGAATGACATAAGAAAACCAAAGAATAAAATCGTGGACAAAATAATGCATTTAATATAACACCATTGAATGTGAATGGATTAAACTCCCCAATCAAAAGATACAGGCTAAGAGAATGGAAAAAAAAAACAAAAACAAAAAACATGAGCTATCCATTAGCTGCTTACATGAAACTCACCTTAGACCCAGGGATACAAATTGAGTGAAAGTGAAAGGTTGGAAAAAGATACCCCATGCAAATAGTAACCAAAAAAGAGCAGGGGTAGCTATACTAATATTGGATTAAATGGACTTTAAATGCAAAAAACTTATAAGAGATAAAGAAGGCCCTTATATATTAAGAAAAGGGACAATCCACCAGGAAGTTATAGCAGTCATAAATATCTATGAACCTAACCAGGGTGCCCCAAAATATGTGAGACAAGCTCTGGCAAAACTGAGGGAAGAAATAGACATCTCTACAATAATTATTGGATATTTCAGCACCTACCCACATCATTAGATAGAACAACTAGACAGAAGATCAAAAAGGAAACAGAGAACTTGAACAATATGATAAACGAGTTGGACCTAGCAGACATATACAGAATGCTGCATCCAATCTCAGCAGATTATACATTCTTCTCAAGTGTCCATGGATCTTTCTTCAGGATGGACCACATGTTAGGTCACAATACAGTTCTCAACAAATATATAAAGATTGAAATTATACAAAGCACCTTCTCAGATCATACTGGCATGAAACTGGAAATCAATGATAGACAGGAAAAGGCAATTCACAAATGTGTGGAGGCTGAACAACACACTTCTAAATAATCAGTGGGTCAATGAAGAAATTGCAAGTGAAATCTGTAAATATATTGAGACAAGCGAAAATGAGAACACAACTTATCAAAACTTATGGAATAGAGTGAAGGCAATCTTGAGAGGGAAATTTATAGCCCTAAATGCCTATATAAAAAGAAGAAAAAGCTAAACTCAAAGGTTAAACTAAACAACTAGACAAACTAGAAAAAGAATAGCAAACGAATCCCAAAGCAAGCAGAAGTAAAGAAATAAGAAAGACTAGAGCAGAAATAAATTAAATTGAGAACTAAAAAACAATAGAAAAAAATCAATAATACCAAAGCTGGTTCTTTGAAAAGATCAATAAAACTGACAAACCCCTAGCTAGATGAACAAAGAAGAAAAGAAAGAAAATGCAAATAAATGCAATCAGAAATGAAAGGGGTGGGGGGTGGGGGAGAAGTTATGACTGACACCACAGAAATAAAAAGGAGCATAGGAGGATATTATAAGAAACTGTATGCCAACAAACTAGACAATTGAGATGAATTGTACAAATTTCTAGAAATACACAAACAACCTACACTGACACTACAAGAAATAGAAGAACTTAACAATCCAATCACATTTAAACAGATTGAATCCCTCATCAGAAATCTCCCAGCAATGAAAAATCCAGGACCAGATGGCTTCACAGCTGAATTCTACCAAGCATTTCGAATAAAATTAACACCAATCCTTTTTAAACTCTTCCAAAAAATTGAAGCGGAGGGAACATTACCCAACACATTTTATGAAGCCAACATCACCATAATACCAAAGCCAGATGAAGTTACTACAAGAAAATTACAGACCAATCTCTCTAATGAGCATAGATGCAAAAACTCTCAAAAAATACTTGCAAACCGAATCCAACAGCATATCAAAAGACTTATACACCATGACCAATTGGAATTTATTCCTGGTATGCAAGTCTGGTTCAATATAAGAAAATCAATCAACGTAATACACCACATTAACAAATTGAAGGAAAAAAACACATGATCATCTCAATTGACAGAGAATAGTCTTCAACAAAATCCAACACCCTTTTTTGATAAGAACACTTCAAAAGATCGGAATAGAAGGCAAATTCCTCAATATGATAAAAGGCATTTATGAAAAACCCACAGCCAACATTATGCTCAATGGGGAAAGGTTGAAAACTTTCCTGCTAAGATCCGGAAAAAGACAAGGATGCCCACTGTCACCACTGTTATTCAATATTATATTAGAATTTCTAGGTAGGGCAATTAAACAAGAAAAAATAAATAAATTAAAGGCATCCAAAAAGGAAAAGGAAGTAAAATTCTCACTGTTTGTGGATGACATGATCCTGTACTTAGAAAATTCTGAAGTATCAATGACAAAGCTACTTGAACTAATAAATGAGTTCAGCAAAGTGGCAGGATACAGGATCAACACATAAAAATCAGTAATGTTTTTGTACACTTGTACTGAACAATCTGAGGAGGAAATAAGGAGGACAATTCCATTGACAATAGCAACCAAAAGACTCAAATACCTAGGAATTAATTTAACCAAAGAAGTACAGGATCTATGTGAAGAAAACTATAAAACACTGCTAAATAATTTTTAAGCATTTTGTCCTAAACAAATGGAAAGACATTCCATGTTCATGAATTGGAAGAATAAATATCATGAAATGTCAATCTTACCCAAACTGATTTATAGATTCAATGCAATACCAATCAAAATTCCAACAGCCTACCTTACAGATTTAGAGAAGGTAATTACCAGATTCATTTGGAAGGGAAATTTCACCAGAAGAGCCAAAAGCATACTTAAAAAAAGAAGAAGAAGGAGAAGGAGAAGGGGAAGGGGAAGGGAAAGGGGAAGAAGAAGAAGAAGAAGGAAGAGGAAGGAAGGAAGGAAGGAAGGAAGGAAGGAAGGAAGAAGAAGAAGAAGAAGAAGAAGAAGAAGAAGAAGAAGAAGAAGGAAGAAGAAGGAAGAAGGAAGAAGAAGGAAGAAGAAGAAGAGCAACGTGGGAGGAATTTCACTGCCTGACCTTGAAACATATTCCAAAGCTACTGTGGTCAAAACAGCATGGTACTGGCATAAAAATAGACACATGAATCAGTGGAATAGAATTGAGAATACAGAAATAAACCCTCACCTACATGGCCAAGTGGTTTTTGACAAACCTACCAAATCCATGTTAACAGGACAAAACAATCTCTTCAACAAATGGTGCTGGGAGAACTGGATATCTAGAACCAAAAGAATGAAAGAGGACCCCTATCTCACTCCCAATACAAGAATCCACTTGAAATGGATCAAAGACCTAAATACAAAAGCCAGGACCATAAAACTACTAGAAGAAAATGTCGAGAAACATCTTAAAGACGTTGTGGTAGGTGGTGGTTTCTTGGACCTTACACCCAATGCATGTGCAACAAAAGAAAAATTAGATAAATGGGACCTCCTCAAAAGTAAACTCTTTTGCACCTCCCAGGACTTTGTGAAAAGGGTGAGAAGGCAGCTGACTCAATGGGAGAAATTATTTGGAAATCACATGTCAGATAAAGGTTTAATATCTAGGATATAAAAAGAGATGTTACAACTCAACAATAAAAAGTCAAACGACCCGATTAAAAAATTGGCAAAAGACCTGAATAGACATTTGTCCAAAGAAGAAATACATATGACAAAAAAACACATGAAGAAATGCTCAACATCACTCATGATTACTGAAATGCAAATCAAAACTACAATGATAGATCATTTCACACCTATCAGAATGGCCACTATTAAAAAGACAGAGAACTACAAGTGTTGGAGAGGATGTGGAGAGATAGGAACACTTCTTCACTGTTGGTGGGAATGCAGGATGGTACAACCACTATGGAGGACTGTTTGGCAGTTCCTAAAGAAGCTGAATATAGACTTGCCACGTGACCCTGCAATACCACTACTGGGTATATGCCCAGAAGAACTGAGAGCAGTGACACGAACAGACATCTGCACACCGATGTTCATAGCCACATTATTCATCATTGCCAAAAGGTGGAAACAACTCAGGTGTCCATCAACCGATGAATGGATAAACAAACTGTGGTCTAGTCACAGGATGGAGTATTATGCAGCTGTAAGAATAAATGAAATTGTAAAGCATATGACAACATGGATGAACCTGGAGGACATTATGTTGAGCTAAGCAAGCCAGACACAAAAGGACAAATACTGTACGATTGCATAACTATGAACCAAATATATTGTGTAACATACTGTATGATTCAAAAATATTTTTATATGTATCCAGTACATTTGAGAAATGTAATTTTTTATTCAAAACAAACATACAAAAAACTGTTATGGCTCCTTGTTTTACTTAGGAAAAAGACACAAAATCTTCACAGGGCCTTATGGACCCTCACCTTTCTTAGTTTCATGTTCCCCTCTGACCTCCTCTTTTTAGATGCTCCACATCTTTCATCTCTTTCCAGATGTATGGGCACCTGGCTTTGACAGGACACAGGCTGTTTCCTGTGCTTGGATCATATGCCCAAAATATTGACATGGATTATTCCTTCAGCTCTTTCCAAAGCCTGAAATACCCATTTGTCAATAAGAGTTTGCATTACTAACACATTAAACATTGCAACCTGCCTGCCCTTCCCTGCTCATCCACCTCATCCACCTCTCCTTCCCCTCTCCAACCTACTCCCTCGGCCAACACAGGCTCATATCTTATTATACTATGCTGCATATTTCATTTATTTTCATTATTATCTAATGTCAATCTTTCTCAACTGTAACATAGTACCCTGAAGGGAAGTCCTTTGCTACTTGTATTTTTTGATATATCACACATTGAGAATAATGCATGACACACTAAGTGCTTAACACATGTTTATTGAAGCAGTGAATAGAGATTCTTCTTTCTCCATGTTCATTTCTAACACTAAGGCAATTTTTACACAGTTCTTTCTTTTTTTCTCCCTTGCAGTTTCCAATTTTCAGGGTTCTCAGAAATGAAACCCCAGCCTTTTGCTTAGCTAACAACTCTCACTTCTTAGATGCCAGTGTCCTCATCTTTCCAGTCACCTGGTCCTTTTTCAGACATCTCATTTTCACCATGTACTAGCTTTGTGGTCTTATTTCTGAACAATTTACACGTGCTATTAACTTTTAACTATTCTACTACAAAAACAGCAATAAAAAGAAAAAATTCTGTAATGTTAGAAGAAAAAAAAATCCCCTTAATATTCAAGATTTGGGAGTCCATAATATTCTCCTAAACTATATTTTGTTTGTCTCCACAGTGTTTTAATTTTTTTAAAATTGTGGACTCTTTCTATAACAGCCTAGGTTTGATGACCTGGTAACACAGGGCAAACCCGGGTTAGGGCTGCGAAACAATAATCCAGGCAGGCGGTCCTCCCTTCCCCAGTTAACAGCTCTGCCAGCATGGCTGACTGCACTCAGGGCTGACTGATCGTGTCTGTTAGTGAAGACATTTTTTAATCTTGCTTCGGAAAAATGATGAGAAATATAGTAATATTAAGAGAATCCAATGTAGTATTATCTGAGCATGACAGGTCATGAAATCCAAAAATTAAAAGTATGGTGCTCTACAGAATAAAAGAATATCCTTGCAGCAAATAGAAAAAACTCAACAAAACCGTTATTGATACAGGTGTCCCCACTTGTATTCTTCGGTTTGGACCAACTTCAGGATGAAGAAATGCCACCTCTGTACAGCCAATTGTTTATCTAGTTACAGTTCAGTGCTGCAGCTCGGGCCTGGCCAAGGCACAAGCCTGGATGAGGCGCTAGTGGAAGTGCCCCCGAGGAGGAAGCGCACGGCACGCTGCGCTCAGCGTTCCTCCGGCCAGGCAGAGACGGAAAGCGCTAATCACTGCGTGCCCGGATGGCACCGGCCAGGCTTTGAGACTAGATCAGCCTTTCATGTGAATAGCGTATCCTGTCGGCTGTTTATTAAGGTAATGGATTCTATTGGTTGAAAAATCTCTTATCGTATTGGTTGGCTCGGGATCCCTCTCCCGAGGGGTCCAGCCAGCTCCTTCAATAAGGGCTTCTGTAACTAATATTAGGGTTTTTTGGTGGGGACCCCACCCATTTACGTTGTAAGAGTTTCTAACCCTCTTGAAATCTGTCTTCAAAGTTCCACTCTCACTTTCCTTACTTGCTGACTTTGCTCCCCCGGGTATCACTTTAAATGGAAATTAGCACCATTTTAGGATGCTTTTCCAAACAATCCAACCCTGGGAAGGCTCGCCAGGGGCTCCAAGGACCCCTACCGGCCTCCCCTGCTCAGCAGCTGGGCCCCAGGCGCCGGTGGGCAGAGGCCCTCCGCGGGCCCCAAGCGCGCCCCGGCGCCACCCGGAGGGAGGGAATCCGGGTTACGCGCTTCAAGCCCGCGGGGCCCGCGTGTGACGCGAAGGCGCATCTCCAAGGGGACACGAGGAAGGGCGGGGGGCAGATCACCCGCAAGACGGGGAACGCAGGGGCGCACGGGCCCGAGGAGCCGCCAGGAGGCCCGCCCCGTCCACACCGAGCGCGCAGTGCTGGCTCCCGACCCTGGGCCGCCCTCCCTCCCTCCCCGCCCCCTCCGGGCGCCGAGTCCCCACCACTCGCCCATAGCCTGGGTCCCTGCGCCCCGACTTTGCTTCAGGGACTAACTCCCGAAATTTTACCCCGGAAGCTGCTTCCGGGGTTTACCCGCCGAGGCCGACTCCCGGCTTCTACCCGCCGCGCCAGGGGGCGCCGCGAGCTGCCCCGGCGGCTCAGCCTCCACCCGCGCCCGGGCGCAGGGTCCTCTGCGGGTCCCTCCCGGGCCGGGGGCGGTCCGAGGCCCCTCCCCGACCCTCCGGCTGCAGCCGAGTCTTCAGTGCCCCACCCGCTCCCGGGGCGCCCCCCGCCCCTGCCGCCCCCGCCCCGGCCGCCCCCTGCCCCTGCCCCTGCCCCCCCCTCCCAGGCCGCCCCCTGCCCCTGCGCCCCCTCCCAGGCCGCTCTCGAGCTGAGCGGGCGGAGCGGCTCCTGCGCTGGGGAGGGGGCTCGCCGCGAAGCCGCCCTGCGCCTCCTGCGCGGGACCCCCGTGGGCCCCAGGCGGCACGCGCACCCTCTGGGGCGGAGCGCCCTGAAAATCGCCAGGGTCTGAAGTGTTCCGGCCCCGCGCGCCCTCAGGGCGACGAGAGAATACGGACTCGCCTCCCGGCAAGGCCTGAGTGGCCCGTGGCGCTGTCCCTTGGCCTTGGAAGTGTTGAACCCTAAATTAGCCTATTCCTAGGCCTTCATGGCAAGCAGAGTAACGTAGAGAGGGAAATTTCCCACTGTCCCCAAGTGTCCTACCTGAAAGGCACACAACCTCCCCTCCCTTGAACAATCCTGCAAGAACCTCTCAACCCTGCAGCTGTGCCCCAGGCTATCAGGCATAAAAGTGCTTAAAGTCTGAGTGTGGTCGATCTCCGGGGTTACAACATTTGGAGGCCCCAGCGGGATCAACCGCGAGGTCCCCCTTAATTGGGGTCGACCTCCTCACACTAAGCGGGAAGTGCCTCCACTTCCTCGCCTTTGCTTTTGATTCGTGATCGGATTCGGACTAGGACGGTGGCCTCGAGGAATCTGGTAAGGGATTCTCCCTTTTGTGTTGGCTCCGGAGCATTTGTGGGGGCTGTTGCAGGCGGGACGCCGCGGTACTGCACACCCCGAATCAGGGACGGGACGCCCTCTCCTGATTTTGGGAACCGTTAGGTTTCACTTTGGTATTTGGCTGTGTGAGTGGGAGTGAGACTAGTCTCCAGTGTTTTGTTTGTCTGTCTATGTTCAGTGTTTCTTGGTGTTTTAACTGTTTCAACCCTGACAGGATGGGACAAGGAAAATCCACTCTGGACTCCTCTTGAATGCATTCTTGCTAATTTTTCTGATTTCTTTAAGAGATCCTGTGACTATGGGAAGCCAGCAGATCCAGGCTTCCTACGGACCCTCTGTGAACTTGAACGGCCAGCCTTCCCAATAGATAGGCCTTCGGAAGGCTCATTGGATTTATCTCTGTTGTTTGCTGTACGGTCTGTTGTTTGTGGGGTTCCCCACCCCGACCAGAGGGTTTATATAGATGTTTAGATTGACATTGTGTATGATAAAGTAGATTATATCCAGAAATGCCAGAAACCAGGGAAGGGGGATATGTATGCAAGGGTAGGCGGAAAAACAATTTTAGTAACTGCCCCGAAACCTCCAGGGGCACGGGGTCCCCCGAAAGAAAAGAAAGATGAGAAACCAGAGAAACAGAAACCCCGTTTATATCCTGTTCTGCCGGGGGAAACTGATGATATAGCTGAAAGCTTATTTGACCCCCCCCCACGCCTTACCCAAGAACTCCCTCGCAGCAACAGGCCCCAGGGCGCTCGCCCCAAGGGGAAGTCCAGAGTCCTCCCCACAGGAGAGGGGGAACGCCCTATCAGCCCCCTCCACCAGGGCCTGATTCTTCAGTGCCCCTGTTGCCGCTCAGGGAAGTTCCTCCTCAACCAGGGGCGCCTCCGGGCCATACTCGAATGATTTATGTCCCATTTTCCACCTCTGATCTCTATAATTGGAAACACCCGAACCCTCCTTTTTCAGAGGACCCCCAGAGGCTGATTTCGCTTTTGGAAACTATTTTCCGCACTCATCAGCCTACCTGGGATGATTGTCAACAGATTTTACAGACTTTGTTCACTTCTGAGGAGAGAGAGAGAGAATCCATCAGGAGGCTGCTAGGATTATCTTGGGGGACAACGAGGGGGACTCCCAGACTGGGAGGGATGAATTAGAGGAATTACTCCCTTCCAGTCCTCCTCGTTGGAACCCTAACACTGATGCAGGGATGACAGCCTTGCGCCACTATCGCCAGTCTCTACTTAGGGGTCTAAGGGCTGCAGCTAAAAAGCCTACTAATTTAACTAAGGTTAGTGCAGTCATGCAGGGTAAGGACGAGTCCCCGGCTGCTTTCTTAGAGAGATTATTGGAGGCAAATCGAATGTACACCCCCTTAGACCCAGAAGATGAAAATAACAGACGAATGGTAAACATGGCGTTCGTCTCTCAGTCGGCCCCAGATATTAGAAAAAAACTTCAAAAGCAAGAAGGGTTTGAAGGAAAAGCCAGAAGTGAATTGGTAGAAATAGCTCAGAAAGTTTTCCAAAATAGAGAAGATCCTATTCGGGAGCAGACCAAGCAGCTCTCGCGAATCTTGCTGGCAGCACCAACCCGGAAGCCCCATCCCTCCAAGGGACGGCCGGAGAGAGGAGACCTAAAGAAGAACCAATGTGCCTTTTGCAAGGGGATGGGGCACTGGAAAAAGGATTGTCCTAAGTTGATAGGCAGAAGGGCTCAGGAACCTAAGGAACCGGCCCGCCTCTTAGTAGAAACTGAAGATTGAGGGGGTCAGGGTTCCTTCGCGCTTGGCCCCCAGGAACCCATGATAAAGTTAACAGTCAAAGGGAAGCCAACTGAATTCCTAGTAGACACGGGGGCCACCTTTTCAGTTCTCCAAGAGACAACTGGGGAACTTTCATCCCAGAAGACTTCTATTATAGGGGCAACAGGAAAACCTAAATCTTACCCCTGGACTCAAGCCCGAATTACTGACTTAGGAAAGGGTACTGTTACCCATTCCTTCTTAGTAATGCCAGAATGCCCATACCCCCTCTTAGGCCGAGACTTGCTGCAGAAATTAAAGGCAACCATTTCTTTTAAAATGGGGAAACAATTTTGCAACTGGGAGATCAGCTCCCTCAATCAATTATGTTAACTGTCCCTATCACCGAAGAATATATTCTATTTGAACAAGAGCCCAAGGGGGCTATAAGAGAAAGCTATATCCAGGAACTACTTACTAAAATCCCCGGAGTCTGGGCAGAGAGCAACCCGCCAGGATTGGCTTTGCATCAACCTCCTATCATTGTGCAACTCATGAGTACTGCTCTCCCCATCCGAGTCAAGCAATACCCCATACCTCAGAAGGCAAGGGAAGGCATAGCGAAACATATCAAGAGATTAAGAGAAGCGGGGATACTGACTCCCTGCCAATCACCCTGGAATACCCCCCTTTTACCAGTAAAAAAGCCAGGGACTGAAGATTATAGACCAGTACAGGACCTAAGAGAAGTCAATAGGAGGGTTGAAACCATTCACCCCACTGTACCTAACCCTTATACCCTTCTGAGCTCTCTGCCTCCAGGACGGACTTTCTATTCTTACTGGACCTGAAAGATGCTTTCTTCACCTTACCATTGGCCCCTCAGAGCCGACCCATCTTCGCCTTTGAGTGGACGGACCCCGAAGGGGGATTTTCAGGCCAGCTAACCTGGACTAGACTCCCACAAGGATTCAAGAATTCTCCAACCATCTTTGATGAAGCCCTGAGCCGAGACCTCCTGGGATTCAGGGAATCCCACCCTCAGGTACCTCTTTTGCAATATGTAGATGACCTTCTTCTTGCAGCAGCATCAGAAGAGGATTGCCTAACCGCCACCAAGGAATTGCTCTCTGAACTAGCATGCCTCGGCTACCGGGTGTCCATGAAAAAGGCTCAGATCTGCGTGCGAAAAGCCACATATTTGGGCTACCATCTGGAAGAAGGTAAGAGGACCCTATCTCTGGGACGGATAGAAGCTATCCTGAATATCCCAACTCCAACCACCAAGTGCCAGGTACGAGAATTCCTAGGGGCGGTAGGCTACTGCAGGCTCTGGATACTCGGGTTTGCTGAAATTGCAAAACCCTTATACGTCTGCACAAGTGGAAAGGACCCTAACTTTCATTGAACTCGGGAAGAAGAACAGGCTTTTATAGCCCTCAGGCAAGCCTTAGCCTCAGCCCCTGCCTTAGCCCTACCTAACATCACGAAACCTTTTCAGCTGTTTGTAGCTGAAAAGAAGGGGATTGCCAAAGGGGTCCTCACTCAAACCTTAGGGCCTTGGAAACGCCCAGTGGCCTATCTCTCCAAGCAACTAGACCCTGTAGCTGCAGGATGGCCTTCATGCGTGAGAGCGATAGCTGCGACCGCCCTTCTTGTCAAGGGGGCACAGAAATTGACCTTGGGCCAGGACTTGCAGATTATCGGGGGCCACACCACTGAGGCCCTCCTTAGATCCCCACCTGACCGTTGGATTTCGAATGCGCGTCTTACTCAATATCAGGTGCTGCTACTAAATCCCCCTCAAGTCACTTTCTCTAAGTCCACGGCTCTCAACCCAGCTACTCTGTTGCCAGATTCTAAATATGGAGAAATTGTCCATGATTGCCTGGACATTTTAGAGACTATCACTGGATCTAGACCTGACCTCCGGGACACTCCCCTAGAAAACCCAGACTACGAGCTTTATACTGATGGAAGCAGTTATCTGAAAGATGGACTGAGATATGGCAGGCGCAGCGGTGGCCACGGAAAATCAAGTACTCTGGTCACAGGCCTTGCCCCAAGGAACCTCCGCCCAAAAAGCAGAACTAATTGCTCTGACCCAGGCGCTTCACTGGACAAAAGGTAAGAAAGTCAATATCTATACTGACAGCCGGTATGCATTTGCAACTGCCCTGGTACATGGAACCCTCTACCAGGAAAGAGGCCTTTTGACATCGGCTGGAAAAGAAATTAAAAATAAGCAAGAGATTTTAGCCCTTTTATTTATTTATTTATTTATTTTTATTTTATTTTTTTTAAAGATTTTATTTATTTATTCATTTGTCCCCCCCTTGCTGCTTGTGCTCGCTGGGTCAGCTAACCACGCCGTGCGGGCGGGCTTGCCTTCACCAGGAGGCCCCGGGAACCGAACTCGGGGCCTCCCATATGGTAAACGGGAGCCCTACTGATTGAGCCACAGCCGCTTCCCGATTTTAGCCCTTTTAGCAGCTATATGGGAACCTAAGGAGGTAGCCATTATCCATTGCAAAGGGCATGAGACCCAACCAAGTCGCACCAAGAAAGGGAATGATCTTGCAGAACTGACTGCGAAGCGGGTAGCGTTGGGAGAAGTGAAACCACTGGAAATCTTGCCACTTCTTCCCCGACGAGCCCTGCCTACTTCTCCTAGCTATAACCAAGAAGAACAAGAATTAAGATAAAAACTGAATTGCACCACTGAGGCTGGACTTTGGCAACGATTGCCTGACGGGCGCCTGCTGCTGCCAAAAGCATTGGGTATTGCCCTAGTTCGGGACCTCCATTATAGCACTCACCTTGGTACCTCGAAATTAATTGCCAACTCAGAGGTAACCCGTTGCTCAGCATGCACTCAGGCCAACCCAGGGCCCCCAATCTCTCTCAGTGTAGGGGTCCCAATCAGAGGCCATGAACCAGGAGAACACTGGGAATTAGATTTTACTGAAATTGAAAAAAAGCAAATATGGCTATAAATATCTCCTGGTCTTTATAGATACTTACTCCGGATGGACTGAAGCTTTTGCCACCAAGCATGAGACTGCCAATGTAGTCGCTAGGCACCTCCTGACAGGAATCCTCCCACGATTTGGCTTACCCTTGGCGTTGGGGTCCGACAATGGCCCGGCTTTCATAGCCAAGATATCCAAAAGTCTAGCTGAGGCACTTAAAATAGACTGGAAATTACATTGCATTTACAGGCCTCAGAGCTCAGGACAGGTGGAGAGGATGAATAGGACTTTAAAGGAAACTTTAACTAAATTAAAATTAGAGACTGGAGAAAGTTGGGTAAGTCTTCTCCCTTTCGCCTTACTAAGAGCCAGATGTACCCCTTATTTGAAACATTTAACCCCTTTTGAAATATCTATGGGAGACCACCTCCCACAATCCCCAAATTACACTTGGACCACCTGGGTGACTTAACTAACCAAGAGTTTCTCAAGTCCTTACAAGTTATCAACCTCATCCGGAAAGAAGCACGCCTTCTAGCCCAGCAGAAGAGACAACCAGAAGACGCTCAGCTTCCAACACTTAACATAGAGCCTGGGGACTGGGTTTGGACTAAGAAATTTAACCGAGAAACTTTAGAACCCACCTGGGAAGGACCCTTCCTTGTAATCCTCTCAACCCCAACAGCTGTTAAGGTACAGAGAAATGCCATTGGTTGCACCATACTCAGGTAAAGAAGGCACACCCTGACCAGATCCCAAAGAAATGGCAGGTCAGACCAGATGGCAAGGACCCACTCCGGCTCAGATTTATTTCCTCCTAAGCCTTAGTCTACCTGCTACTTTTGCTTCCTCCATTCCCACCAAGTACCAGTGGGTCCTAATTCGAACCAGAGATGGAAAGCATATAGCTACTAATGAAACTTTTAGCACTACCCAGGTAACCCTCACCACTGACTTCTCTCAATTCTTCGATGACGACCTTTGTGACCATGAGCTTGGAGAGAGAGCCAGAATGGGAGTTCCTCATTATCCCTTGGCACGTAACTCTCTCACCTATGCCCAATTACAAGCCATAAAATGTGACAAGGGTAAAACCAGCCAAGTACTCTGGCATGCCCAACACTATGCCTGCCCTGAACGCCCTCAGGACAAAAGAGGCAATGTGGGTCTGTTGCTGATTACTATTGTAAAGCTTGGGGTTGCGAAACTTTAGCATTAGGATGGACTCCTGGAGGGGGAGCTGACCCCAACTTAAGTCTCCTCCGAGAAACTATTTTTAATCCACCCATGCAAAAATGGAGAGTCCATCCTAACTGTAATAACCAGACTTGCAACCCCGTTACTCTGACCATTAAAAACCCCTCTGATCCCAAATGGGGTAATAAACCTACTAACTCTCAATCGGGGCTCCCAATTAAAAACCCTATTGGACCTAACCCGATCCTGAACCCATCATTGGCCCTAAACAACAAGATTAAAATTGCCACCTCCCAAAGCAGGCCTACTACCGGCCCTAACTCTCCCCAACTCCTAGCGCCATCGCACCCATTGAACTCCTTTAGTAATTCTTTGCTAACCATGCTAGACTCTGTTTTCTCCCTTCTGAATGAAACTCAGCCGGCCGTCACCACTGAGTGTTGGCTCTGCGTCGATCCGGCACCACCATACTACGTGGGGATTGGTGCCAACCTGACGGGAGAAATGGCCCCCCGGAACGTCTCCTACACCGATGCCGACAACTTTGGGACTAGTAACCTGTCTGATTGTTCTCGTCAGGGAAAACTCACCCTCAGCGACCTCCAAGGGCAAGGGATCTGTTTCACCAGCGGCAGCTACTCCATAGACAACTCACCTTATAAGAACAATTGCCTGAACACTGTCCCCCTCACTGCTTCAGGATCCACTTGGACTTTAATCACCCCCAATGGTACCTGGTTTGCCTGCTCATCTGGTATCACCCGCTGTATTGCCCCTAGTAATGCTTCTGACCTATGTATTGGTGTTTATATCATTCCCCAGGTTTACCTATATGCTGGACCCTCAGGTACTGCCCACTTCCTAGCTCAGGATCAACATTTTAGACTACAAAAAAGGACTCCAATTCTAGTCCCTATCTTAGCCACCTTAGGGATTGCAGGTTCAGCAGCCATAGGAGCTGGGGCCATGATTACCTCTGATATTGGTATTAGAAAACTTTCAGCTACTTTCTCTGCTGATGTCGCTCTCCTTCAGACCCAAGTACAATATCTTAAAAAACAAGTTGACTCCTTAGCAGAAGTAGCTATACAGAGCAGAAGAGGACTAGATTTACTGTTTCTGAAACAGGGTGGCTTATGTGCCGCCCTCGGAGAAGCCTGCTGTTTTTATGTAAACCATTCAGGAATTATTAAACAATCAATGCAAGAACTACAAAAGAGACTCAGAGAGAGGGATCTAGAAGAACAATCCTCTGAGTCTTGGTTTCAGAACCTTTTCAGTTGTTGTCTGTTATAACCCAGGAGATCAACCACACTCAGACTTTTTTTTAATTTTTTAAAGATTTTATTTATTTATTCATTCATCCCTCTCTTGCTGCTTGTGCTCGCTGGGCCAACCAACCACGCCATGCGGGTGGGCCCGCCCTCACCAGGAGGCCCCGGGAACCGAACCCAGGGCCTCCCATATGGTAAACGGGAGCCCCACTGATTGAGCCACAGCCGCTTCCCCACACTCAGACTTTAACCACTTTTATGAAGTTTACTGAGCTAAGCCCGCGGGTGTCTGCAGCACCTCTCATGCAGGAGAGAACTGCAGCCCCCAGGTTCTAAAATGGCTCCTTTTATAGGGGGTTGCTGTCGCAGTTTGCAAGCAAGCGGGATAAACAGAAGCGGATTTTGGCAGTTAGCTAGCGTTTGCACAGAACACCCTGATAGCCTGGGGCACAGCTGCAGGGTTGAGATGTCCTTGCAGGATTGTTCAAAGGAGGGGAGGTTGTGTGCTTGTCTGTCCTTGCGAGATTGTTCAAGGGAGGGGAGGGTGTGCTTTTCAGATAAGACACTTGGGAGACAGTGGGAAACTTTTCTTTTCTACGTTACTCTGGTTGCCATGAAGGCCTATGGGTAGGCTAGTTCAGGGTTCAACATTCCCCACTTCTCTTCTTAGTGGGTCAAATCATTGACTCATCATAGTGGTCTCCAGTCGTTGGCAGCTGTCTGTAGGGTTGGGCTAATACCATTAGTTTGACCGATTGGACTCTGTCCTTGACAAAAGCTACAAGCCTATTGATAACGATAGGTCCGCAAGTGAGACCCAAAAGTAACAGTATGAGAGGGCCTACTAGGGCTGAAATTAAAGTAGTCAGCCATGGAGACCAATTGAAAAGGTTCTGAAACTAAGACTCAGAGGATTGTTTTTCTAGATCCCTCTCTCTGAGTCTCTTTTGTAGTTCTTGCATTGATTGTTTAATAATTTTTGAATGGTTTACATAAAAACAGCAGGCTTCTCCGAGGGCGGCACATAAGCCACCCTGTTTCAGAAACAGTAGATCTAGTCCTCTCCTGTTCTGTGTAGCTACTTCTGCTAAGGAGTTAACTTGTTTTTTAAGATACTGTACTTGGGTCTGAAGGAGAGCGACATCAGCAGAGTAGGCCGAGCTCCGTGCAGGCGGAAGCAACAGCAGCACTTTGGCGACTAGTTGCGGACAACATTCCGCAGGAATTGAGTGCGGCCCCTTTAAGAAGCAGCGCGGGCTCTCGCCTCGCCCCGCTCACCCCCCGGCTGGAGGCCAGAGATGCGGTTTCCCAGCGGGCCCCGGGTGCGCTAGGCCTGGGTTCTCCCGTCCCGGCCATTGTTGCTACGGGAACTACGCTACCCAGGGTGCGCTGCGCTGCGCGACGGCGGGGTTGAGCCAATCAAGGCCCGGGATGCGCGTTCCCTGTGTGCGCATCGCGGCGGGGCGGGACTTCCGGGGTCCTGCCGTGGCGGTCATTTCGGCTGTTTGCGGATCTGCGTTGGTTAGCGGCTTCGGGAGTTCGGGGCTGAGACCGAGGTGACCGGACCAAGACGGAGCAAGAAGGAGTCGTCGTCACCACTGCCAGGCTCGGCGGCGGCGCCCCCCATGGTGACCCGCACCAGTGCTCGTCTGCGGACGGCTGTGCCGGGGTCCCCGCTGCCCCGTCGCTTCCCTCTTAGGACTCGCTGTGTCCAGGACCCTGCTCCGCCCACAGGCTCTAATGGCGGCGGCCTCGCCCATGGACCCGGCTCAGGTAAGTGCTGCGTCCTCAGGCCCTCGCCACCCTTCCCTGAACCTCTGAATCTTAAAGAATCTACTGAAGGGCACCTGCTCACGTCACTGCTACCCAGGCCTCTGGGTCCTGGATAATGAGGCGCCCGTGAGTAGGATCCCGACTGCTGACAGCCAGTGTTGTCACTAGTCTGGGAGAGTGTTGCAGGCGGAGGGGCCGGCTAAGTAAACGATTGGAGGTACGGCTGAGACTGGGACATTGGGGAAATATGGGGTCCGTCGTGTGTCTGCAGGGAACAGAGAGTGTGAGGCGTAGTTGCGCCTGAAATGGTAGGCGGAAGGGTTGTATTTTCCTTCCGAAGGTCCATGGGGTGCCATGGGGTGAGGGGAGGGGGAGGAGGTGTTGAATAGTGGACGGACACGATCTAACTTAGGATTTTAAAATGTTCTCTAAGGATGATTAGAGGAAGAACAGGCTGTAGGGGGTGGTGAGGATTTAGAATAAGGAGGCAGAGCCCTTGAGCACACAGCTGGTGAGAAGCAGCACTGAGGACTAGGGTACAGAGATTAGAGCATCTTCCCAAGATCACCTGGCTCCAGGGCTTGGCAGAGGTACAGGGAAGGCCTGAATTCATTGAGTACCACAGTGGTCTCTGGCCTCTATGGCTTGCCTCTTCCCACAGGTTCCCATGGCTGTAGAAACATTTATAGAAACAACAAAGAGAAGTGGTGGGCATCCACAGCCCTCACTGGTCCCAACCCCACCCACATGTTCTCTGAGGTGTGGTGTCTTGGGACTTTTAACCCATCATTTTCCCACCCTTGGGAAACCCTGGAGGAACCCAAACACAGGGTCCTGAGTTTAGGCCAAGTGTTATATGGAGGGATATCCAGTGGAAAGATGGGTAGAAGGTTATCCCAGGAACAGGTACCACCATGTGAAAATGCTTAGAGGTGTGACTGAGCTGGGATCAAGGAACTGCAGGTCTCCTTTTGGGAGTAGGAGTCAGGCCTGGAATGGGACTACCTGAGAAGTTATGTGTCTAATCCAGTAGTAATGGGAGTTTTGGATCAGTGAGACAGGTGAGCTTAACCAAATCTTAATGGGCTCCATCTGGCCCCAGTGAGGAAGTCATACTATGGAGGTGAGGAGGAGAAGGCAGAAAGACCAAAGAGGAGACTATTGCAGTAGTCCAGGTGAGTGTGGATAGACGAAAGTTGTAACTGTGGAGATAGAAAATGTGGTTGGATTCTGAATACATTTGTTAAAAAGGGCAAACTGGAGTATGTGATGTAGTAGACGAGAGAGAGAAAGGAAGTAGTCAGGGATAGCCCCAAGGTTGTTGGTCCTAGCAGCTGGAAGAGTAGGAGCTGCATCAACTGAGATGGGGAAATTAGTAGTGGGAGCAGTTTTCAGTGGGGTTATCGGGAGTTTTGTTTTAGCCATGTTAAGAGTCTGAGATGTTTTAGAGAACTCTGAGTGGCTTCATCAAGTGACCAATTGAACCCCAGGTCTGGAACTCTGGGAAAGGATTCAGAATGGAAACATCCAAAAGTGGTCGCTACTGTGTGGACCATGATAGCAATGGATATCTACAGGTCATGGTAGTACTGCTACTGGCGGGCCAGGAATAAGGGTGGGTACTGAGGCCTGGCTCTCTTGCTTGGGCACCTGTTGGAGATAATGGGTATCACAAACCTAGAAGAAGAAAAGTTTCCATGAAGGAATGTCAGCAGGATGGTCTGACAAGTGGCCAAGGCTTCCTAGGAAAAAGTAGACATGACATGGATGCAGAGGCAAAGGAGGAATCAAGGCATGATGACACTGAAGTTGGTGCTACTGCTTATTCACAACTCTATGTGTACTCACCAGAATTTGTTGGTGAACTTTGGTGGGCTCTGGGGTGTTCAGCATTGCTGGTAGATAAGCTCAGGAGCAAATGTCCTCATCTGTGAGGGTCACTGGGTCTCATCAGGGGGCCAGTGAGGCTGGGTTTTGAATGAGGGTTTGGTAGAGAAAAGCAAAACGCTGCTGCAAATCCCCTGATGGTGGAGAGGAGCATTATGGCTGCTGAAGGACAGCTAGTGCAGCACAGAAGTGGAAGAGGGCATTGGGTATCTGAGATGTGCATGTACTTCTGGTGGGAAATGTTGAAGTAGAGATCACAGGCAGGCAGAGAAGCCTTCTAGCAGAATTCAGCGCTGCCCCTGGCAGTGGGAGCTGTTGGATGTCTGGGATAGTATGGGATCCTATTTGAATTTGAAAAGCACTCTCTTGATGCCATGTGCCAAATAATATGAGGCAAGTCTAAGGAGATGCCTACGGTGTGGGACATAGAGGTGTGAGGGGTTATGGGAGTGACTATGGGGTCTGAAACCGCGAGAGATGCAATCTTATAAATCATGTGCACATGGAGAGGGAGTGCGAACTAATGGCCCCTTGGCCCTGTTATCGGGGACATAAGGGTGAAGGGTGAGTCCAAATTTTATTGTGTTGGAGAGGCGTGATATGGAGACCCCTGGGAAATTGCCTGGTGGGACAGCTTAGGTGGTACTTGTCTGCCCACCTGTCTGTTGTTGCTAAGGTACACAGTGATCAAGGGAAAAGGAAGGATGGGACATAGGTGCACCAAGGACACCAGGGCTTGGTATTTCCTATGAGTTGGGGAGCTTTGGAGTAGGATTGTAGTGAGGAGATGGTTTGTGGGTCTTTGGGGAGAGGCTATTGGTTTCATCTCTCCTCATTGTAGCAGGGCAGTGCAACTTTTGATGATGTGGCCGTGTACTTCTCCTGGGAGGAATGGGGCCTCCTTGATGAGTCTCAGAGACGTCTGTACCATGATGTGATGATGGAGAACTTTGTACTTATAACCTCACTAGGTAAGGCCCTCACATTCACCTCAGTGACCTAGGCTGTAGTCTGCTTTTCTGCCTTTCCCCAGGGCATGCTCTATCCTTCTCACATCTGTCTGTGGGCACTGCTTCCTTCCACAGCTCCCTGGGTAGGTGCTGTTGTTGCTAGGGCTGTGTTGTTTGCACTGCGGTCTTCTTTCTCCTTCACTCCAACACTGCTGACCCGAAGCCTCCTAAGGGAAGATTCAAAGTTAGCAGTCTTGCCGTCAGCTGAATGGATCCTGCCTTGTTTGCCCTCTCCCTGGCAGAGTGATTTGTGTCCAGATCCATGACATTTCTGTGCTACAAGTTTTTCCCCCTTCCTCTAGCAGACTGTTTCTCTTGGCTCCTTCTCCTAGGAATTGGAGTTAATAACATGGTCACTACTTACATGGATCATGGGCTGTTTTTGAAAGACCCTCCTCCAGTTCCATTTTTGTAATGGTTTTCTTTCTTTTCTTTTTTTTTTTTTCTTTTTTGGTCTGTGGTGTGCTGAATTGCTCTTGATTTAGTGCTGGCCACTCACCTGTCCTGTCTTTCCTTTAGTACTTGCATAATGCAGGTCCCATAGGGTTACTCAACTGGAAGAGTGGAGAGCCCTGGGTGCTTCACAGAATGGACTTGACTCCAGCTCTGGCAAGATGGGTTCATAGGGAACCTGATCCTGATGAGGGGCAGCTGGGGGGAAGGAATGATGTCTGAGCTGTATTTAAAACACACCAGGAAACTCTCCTGTGTCCACCAGTGTTTTGGTGTCAATGCTAGTGGCTATACTTCATTTCTCCCTTTTCCCCATTCTTGGTACTTAGCCAGTTTGTCATTTGTACTCTGACTTCTGGCCCCTGGTTGCACCCAACTCTCCTGCTTCATCCCATAACACCTTCCACTGCACAACTCCCTCTGCAGTGTTCTCCAACATTGGCCACATATAATGTGTCATGAGATGTTTTCCATATTCCTTATCCTGAAAATCCTATATAACCGTTTGTAATGGGGCTGTCCCCTGCCCCCAAAGACAATATGCACTTCACTAGCATTTCTTTCCCCCTCAGGTTTATGGTGTGGAGGAGAGAATAAGGAAGCACCTTCTGAGCAGAGCGTTTCAGTGGAAAGAGTGTCACAGGTAAGGACTGCAAAACCAGATCCATCAACCCAGAAGGCTCATCTCTGTGAGATGTGTGTCCCTGTCATGAAAGACATTTTCCTGGCTGAGCACCAAGTAACACATCCTGGGCAGAAATGGTACACATGTGGGAAACAATTCTGGTTTACTCCAAATCTTCACCAACACCAGAAGGAGCACAGTGTTGAGAAACTCTTCAGCAAGGACATGGACAGGTCTTCCTTTGAGGAGAGTTATATATTCCGTACGTCAGGGAAGCCCTTCACTTGTGGGGTGGTTGGGAAGGACTTCCCAGCCAATGTGGGCCTTCTCCAGAATCAGGCCAATCCCACAGGGGCGAAGCCACACATCAGTACCAAGCATGTGGAAGCCTTTCACAGTGGAAAAAGGCATTACAAGTGTGATGAATGCAAAAAAGCCTTCAGCCGCAAACGCACACTTGTTCAGCACCAGAGAGTCCACACTGGAGAAGGGCTTTATGAGTGTAGTGAATGTGGGAAAACCTTCAGCTACAAACACACTTTTGTTCAGCATAAGACAGTCCATACTGGAGAAAGGCCTTATGAGTGCAGCGAATGTGGGAAAGCCTTCAGGTTTAAATACAAACTTGTTCAGCACCAGCGAATTCACACTGGAGAAAAGCCTTATGAGTGCAGCGAATGTGGGAAAGCCTTTGGGTGCAAATCGAAACTTGTTCGTCATCAGAGAATTCACACTGGAGCAAGGCCTTATGAGTGTGGTGAATGTGGGAAGTTATTTAACCAAAGCTCTAGCCTCGTTCAACACCGTAGAATTCACACTGGAGCAAGGCCTTATGAGTGTGGCGAATGTGGGAAATCCTTTAGCCAAAGCTCCATCCTCATTCAACACCAGAGAATTCACACTGGAGTAAGGCCTTATGAGTGTGGTGAATGTGGGAAATCATTTAGACAAAGCTCCAGCCTCATTCAACACCAGAGAATTCACACTGGAGCAAAGCCTTATGAGTGTGGTGAATGTGGGAAATCCTTTAGCCAAAGTTTCAGCCTCATTCTCCATCGGAGAATTCACACTGGAGAAAGGCCTTATCAATGCAGTGAATGTGGAAAGTCTTTTAGCCAAAATTACACCCTCATTCAACACCAAAAACTTCACACTAGATAAAGTCCTCATGAATGCAGCCAATGTAAGAAAGCCTTCAGTTACCACTTTGCTATGATTGAGCACCAAAAACTTTGCCACCCAGATAAGCTTTGTGATGCAGAGAATGTGGGAAAGCCTTCAGCCAATGATCTAATTTCATTCAGCACCAGAAATTCCAGAAGGGAGAAGGCCCTTAGACCTACAGTGGATGTGCTATCAAGTAGCTCTATATAATAGCAATAGAGAGAACTAGCTCCCTGAAGTTGATCCTCATGCATCTGAACATTCATGTAGGAAAATTCCCCATGAGTTCCAGGTATATGAACAGCTTTCAGTTGCATTACATATTCTAATTTGCCCAGGGCCCTTGCCAGAGTTATGTCACTGCCAGATTCTATGGCAGAAACCATCTCACGTCTCCACTTAGCAAGTTTTCACAGTGTGTATCAATCATCCCTGCATGCTCAGGGAAAACAAACATTTGTGCTCTTCCATTCCCTGGTGAAAATCATGAAGTCTCAGTCCTTAGGGAGGTGTCATTCCTTGGTTTTTTTAGGACATGAACCATACCCAGCTTTGTCTAAAAAGAACCATATGGGATACTGCTGGTTGTTTCTAAAGAAGGCTTAGCTTCTTTATTGCATTACTCATCTCATGTGACATACTCCCAATGGGTTTTCTAGCCTCCAAGTCAACAACACGGGAACTGTCAGCTTCACATTGCTTTGGTTTGTGCATTAATAAAGATCTAATGATTTAAATTCCCTTTTCTCTTGGAAGTTCTGTTCATTGTGTGGGTTGTGTTGGAAACAGAATTGGCCTCTGATTGTATGAAAGAGTGAACTCTTTTTGTGGGAGCTTCCATCTCTGTGTACCTCAGAGGAGACAGTACAATAGCAGAGTGTACCTGTCATCATACTTTTGGCCTAATTTGCGTTCTGCCCGAAGCCTTCTAGGAAAGGCTGCAGGGCTCTGTGATTCTAATTTGTGGACAGGATGCCAGCACTTTTTTGTGGGCCCAGAGGAGGGTGCAGTTGTGACACCCATCGGTGCTTCTGGGAAAAGCATGAATTGTTTCCTTTGTACCACAAGATGTCACGTTATGCCCAGCATTGTTGAAGGGAAGCTGATCCCAATGTCCTGCAAAGTGGCCATGTGCCCTGGTCTCTAGAGTTCATTTGGCTGGTGTCACTACTTATAAGACTGCAGGGACCAGGGGAACTATAATTAGTACAAAAACACTGGAATAATAGGGAGTGGAGCAACAAACTGGAGTGAATGTGTCTCCTCTAAAATGCATTCACAGATGTCCGAGTGACTGGCTATGCTGGGTGTACAGAAATTCTGAGGACCTCCATACCTTTCTATTTCCTTTACCTGAGGTCATTGTCATGGGAATTAATCTCAAGGTATTATGGATTCCTGTAGCCTTTCTACACTGTGCATTTCAAGGCCATTTTTGTACAATCAAGAAAGTGATAGATTTCTTGTCTATCAGGAATGTGCCTTTTGTGAGCCAGTATCATTACTGTTGATACATAGGCTGCTCTTGCCATGTCCTGAGGAGAGAGATGGTAGAGTCAATATAGGGTTGCCAAAGCTTTTGGTTTTCCAAAAAGAGTGGAAGAAACCATTCTAATTTTAAGCCATTGTTTAAAGCTTTATTGAGGTGTTATTGAGATGCAAAAAAAATTGCACATACTTAAAGTGTATTGTTGGCGTTCAGGAACTGGGTCGGTGAAAACGGTGACGTGGATGAGAAAGAAAGAAACAAAGAGAAGAAAAAACTGGGATTAGGGGACCCTCCGTCAGATGTGGAGAGAAGAGCCCAGCCACCTCATAAAGTGTGGCTTTTATTTGGCTTTAGAACAAAGAAAATATGTGTGAGCATGTGCAAGGGCAATAGATACTTAACAGTTATATTTTGCTGAAATCAGCAAGTCTTAAAGGTTAATGGCTCAGTTCTTTACATTTCTGCAATTCACAGGCATTGTCTCAGGAAGTTTCCCCACCCAGCTCTTATTAGCATGAGACTGGAGAGCTTGTTTATTACATTCCAAGGTGACCTGCTTCCTGTCAGTAGTCATGGCCTTTAATTGAAACTCCATCAGTGTATAATTTGACAGACTTTGACATGTATAAACCCATGAAACCATCATAATTATAATGAACATATCCATCACCCCCATATTTACCTTCTGCTGTTTTATAATCTCTCTTCCCCAGCACTCCCTGACCCTCCAGGGATCCATATACTACTCTCTTTTTGTTTCTACAAAACAAACATGCATAACATCACACAGGGCTCCCATACATCACCCCCCCCAAACACCCTGCATTTTTGTAAAACATTTGTTAACAAATCATGAAAGAGCATCGTCATAGTATTACTACTAACTGTAGTCCGTATCTTCCTCCCCTAGAAATATTTTTTAGGGATTTATTTATGTGGGAGAGAGGCGTCCTACCGCCTGTGCCACTTTAGTTCCTGGTTTTTTGGTGTGTCTCGTCTTGGCTCTCCCTTGTGTCACTCTCCTGTTACGTCACCATCTTGCTGCGTGGCTCACGGGGCCTGGCGGTGCACCCGCACACAGGGCCTGGTGGCCCACGTGCCTTCTATATTTTTCTTTTTTTTTTCTTTTAACCTGGAGGTCCCGGGGATCGAACCCAGGTCCCTCCGTATGGGAGACAGACACCCAACCATTTGAACCACATCTGTCCCCTGCTATATCTCTCAAGGTTGACCAAAGATACCCAAAGTTAAGTCCTTTCTCATACAGGATGGTCATATAATAAATCAGGTTTAGTTTATCACCATTTTAGAAACCAGACCTGGGGAGAAAAACTAGGCCTGGGGACACATGCATGGTTTCTAATAGAGTGAATGTTTAGGCTATCCTGATTATCACAAAATTAGGACTGGGAGAATATTCGCATTCACCATACACTTTTCAGTTTAATCTGTGCTTTTTTTTTTTTTTACCGGGAGGTCCCGGGGATCGAACCCGGGTCCCTCCATATGGGAGACGGACACCCAACCAGTTGAGCCACATCTGACCCCTAATCTGTGCTTTTGGGATATTCCCTTTCACTTTTCTGTATCTAGATATTCAATAATAGAATAAATCAAACTCTGCTTTGTACTATTTGCCACTTTTTCCTGGTGTGAATACCCCAACCATGGCTAATCTCAAACTGCCAACATAATGTGACAGGACATGGTTGGGAAGATTTCCCAATACCACCCCATTATATTCTATTTCCTCCATACTGATAAATTAGCTTTGAATAATCTCAGGAACCTATATAATAATGAAACAGTAAAATGATTAGGAACTGACAAATTTTTAATAATTGTCTTTTTTTTTAGTATAACAAGTAAAATATATTTTATCACATAACAGATATTTTGATGTAAATAATTAGTAGCATTGGTTCAAAGATGACAAGGCCCTGAATCAGCATCTCAGTGATTCTTTTGCCCTCGCCTTACAGTCACAAAATGGTTGCAGACCAACCTCACACCACATTCAAAGCCAGGAGGCTGGTGGCAGGGCCATGCAGAGCATTTCTCCTCAACTTCTTCCTCTCACATCAAAAGTAAAATCCTTCTCCAAAGCGCCCAGCAGTGTCTACTTAAATTTTATTAGCCAGACTTGGAACATATGCCTGCTTGCCCCTAAATCATGACTGGACCCACCTTCCACGAAATCAAAGAATTTCTGAATGAGAAGAAGAAAAAAAAAATTGTAGTCTTGTTAGCAAAGAGGAATAGCAGATAATAAATATCTTTGGCTAGTCAACCAACAGTGTCTGCCATAGCACTGTTCCAAAAAGGTGGCAGGGGACTCACATAGAAGTTAAGAATCATAAGGAAACAAACAAAAACCGCTTCATAAGCTTTTTCTACGCTATGGCAAATTGCACAGTGCAGTTATTGCCTAAAGGAAAACTCCTGAAAAGAGCTGCGTTACTTTTCTATTTCTATTTGCGCGTAACAGAAGATGACAGCCTTACAGGGCTGCGTCCTCTGACCGTCTGCAGGACTGGGCTAGCTGCTGGGTGCTGGTCAGGCGCATGGGCACGTGCATGCTGTGGCGCCCTTGGAGGAGGTGAGTGTCCTGGGGTCTCCCTGGGGAACAGGGTAAGCTGGCAAAGACCCTGGGTCCCTGGAAGGGCTGTGGTGCTGAGGTAAAGTCCCTTAGCGATCACATTTTTCCTCCTAGAGCCCACTCAATCCCCAAATGTGTCCCCTTTTCCATAAAAGCGCTAGTGCGTGCCCCATCGTTAGGGAACTTGACAAAGGGCCTAGGCCCGGCCTCCCATTCACTTGAAGTTGCATCTGGGGCCAATCCAGTAAAACCAGCCACCTGCTTTGCACATCTTGTAGCGAGTTAACAATGGCGTTTACATTTTTAAGTGGTTGGGGGAAAAAAAGAACTTTTCATGATGTGAAAATTATATGAAATTCAAATTTGCCTCCGTAAATGATGTTCTATTGGAACACAGATATGTCCATTCGTTTAGCTGTTGACTATGGCCGCTTTCCTGCTTCAACAGCAGAGTTGATGAAGTGCAACAGACTGCACTTACTCATCTGAAAGCCTAAGATATTGATTGCCTGGCTCTTTATAGGAAAAGTTTGCAGGTTGTTTGTTTGTATTTTTTCTTCTTTGATTTATTCACCAATTCTGCCAGGAATTTGTCTATCGTAATAATCTTGTGAAAGAATCACCTTTTGGATTTGTTCATCTTCTATAAAGCTATTTTCTTTTCTATTTCACTTATTTTTAGACCAATCTTTATTATTTTCTTCCTTCTTGTCCCCCAATAATTGTCTTTTAAACAGTTTGACATATAATTGACAAAATAAACAGTACATATTTAAAATGTACATTTTGATGTTTTATCCATGCTTATACTTCTAAAACCAAAATTTCCTCCTGCTCTTTTTAATTCATCCGTGTCAACATATAAAATTTCTGATACAAGGATATACTTTACCTTTTTTTTTTTTTTCCTTTAGAATTATTTTATTAAATCATAAATGTAATACTTTACCTTTTGAAATAGTTCTTTTCAACTATATACAAATGCAGGAAAAAAAGTTATGAAGCCCATAAATCCTTCTCCAGTATTCCATAACTATTTATCATTTCATGACATTTCTTGTTTCAACTATCCCTGTGCATATTGTTTTATTTGCTTATAATCCCAGACATCATGCCATTTTGATGCATAACCTAAGAATGCATTTCCAAAATATAAAGGTCATTCATCACTTCAATAACTTTATGACACAAAATGAAAATATTTTAAAATACCAATATGTTGGCAGTTCTGAATGTTATCAGTTGTCTCAAAATCATATTTTCTTTCAGCTAGATTGATTGCAATAGGGTATGAAATGTATCTTTATGGCTTTTAGTAGGTGTGTCTTGTAAGTCTGTTAACTTACTCGGACTACTTGAGGCACCTCTTTTTTCTTATTATTTACTTATTGATGTTGCTAAACCACTGATTAGATTTTGACACATTCCAGATTTGGCTTATTCCATTTCTCTGATACTGTTTAACTGCTCACCACTACCACTACGCCCATATTTCTTCACACTAGTTATTGATGAGGTGGGCATTTGAGGGCTGGTCTTTGCGCACAGGTGTGCTGATGTACGTATAGCAAAGGAATTTGGCCTCCAAAAAGAGATGTCCTTTGTCCCAGCTTCTGAAGGGTGACCTCTACATCCTTGAATTTCCTGATTTAAAGGAGTATCTTTGTTATTCAGGATTGGCCCAAGACCACACCAGGTAATGTATGCTAACTGGATGACTCCGAGTGGGGCCAGCTACAACAGGTAGTCTTTGGGTGGGCGATTGCCACACCAGAAGGACTAACCATGTGTTAGAGCACCGGGCTTTGCACCTGATCTCTGGAGAGTAGAATGGGGCTGAAGATTGAGTTCAACCATGTGGGCGTTGATTCAATCAATCGCACCTACACAATGAAACCTAATTAAAAACTCTGGATACCAAACTCAGGAGACCTTCCCTGATTGGCAGTGCACATCTTGCCAAGAGCACAATGCATCCAGACCTCATGAGGAGGCCATGAAAGCTTTGCATATGGGAACCATTCCAGATCTCACTCTGCCTTTTCTTTCGGCTCGTCTTGATCTTTATCCTTTCTGTTATAAAAAAATTATAATCATAAGTATAGTGCTTTCTTGAGTTCTGTGAGTCATTTAGCAAACTATCAAACTTGTGAGGGTGATGGAAACTCCAAAATTTATAGCCAGTGGGTCAGAAGTGTGGGTGGCTGGTGTCTTAAGTGAGGGCAGCCTTGTGGGGATTGTGCGCTTAACCTGTGAAATCTGACCTAAATCCAAGTAGAGTCAGCATTACATTGCTTTGACACAACTGGATACCCAAGGAGTGTGACAAGTGTGTGATGGTGACACACCTGAAAACACAGTGTGACAGTTTTGCTAGCACACTGTTGTCACTGCCTGAAAACATTTTAGGTATTGTATGTGACAGGTGTAGAATTGTGACACTGGCACAGCCTGGAGACAAAGACCCATATCTTTAGGACCTTGTGTTATAAGTGTGTGATCCTGACCTTTTCTGAGCTGCCCACCCCTCCTGGGGAATCGGGAATACAGTCCCTGCGCGCTGGATGGTGTGGAGAGATCACAAGAGCTCATTGACAGGGCCGGCCACGAGAGCTCCGCGTGGAAAGATCAGCCTGGCGCGTCGGCGTGGGAGGGCTGGGGGCGGGGGTGCAGAGGACCCCGGGGGGTGGGGGTGGGGTCCATCGGAAGGGACGGGCGTTTTGGAGACCCTGAAGCTTGGAGGGCAGGGATCAGAGACCCCGAGACGCGGAGCCGGCGGCCTGGGGTTGAATCCCGAATGCCCCTCGCACCGCCGGGGACCCACAGGCAAGCGATGCCCCTCTCTGGGCCTCAGTTTCCTTTTGGAGAATGGGAAGAGCTGAAGCGCCGTGAGCGCCGGCGCCGGGTGAGGCTGGCGGCCGCGACGGCTCTGGGTGGCAGCTGTCCTTAGGGTCGCGGTCGCCCCCGGGCCAGCGAGTGGGGGGCGTCCTCCCGGAGGGCCGGGGTGTCCCGGCTGCGGGCTGGGGGGAGCACTGCAGGCCTGCGCCCCCGCCCCACGGCGCTTGCGCCCCGCTCGGGTCCCCGCCGCGCTCTCCCAGCCCGCGGGACGCCGAGCGCCACCATGCGGCCAGCGCTGGGGCGGCCTCGTGTTCCGAGACTCCTGGGCCCCTGGGCCTGGGCCTGGGCCTCGACCACCCGGCCGGCCCGCCCCACCTGCCCCGGGATGCTGGTCCCTAGGAAGGCGCCGCGGGCAGGAGCACGGGCGCCGGAGCCCTCGCTGCGGATTGCGGCCGGGCCGCTTCCGGGACGGTGGCCCTGAGCACGTGCCCTGGAGGCCCCGGCCTTCGATTCTAACGTGAAAATGTTGGCCAGGTTGAGGGGCCCGGAGAAGGGCGCGTGTGTGAGGCGGAGCCCTAGTGCCCAGGTGGCGCCCTCGGTGCCTCCTGTGAGGCAGGTGATGACAGCTCCGCTCTCCTGACTAGGTCGGGCGAAATACCTTCCAGGGAGATAGTTCCCTTGAGATACCTGAGTTTCACAGCAAAAGTTTTTGGAAACCCTTGTCACTGTGGATTCACAGCGGTGATGGAGAAATGCGGGGGTCACTCCGTAGGCCCTGGACAGCAGGGGCCTGGCTCCAATCGCAGCGCTGCGTGTTTGACCAAATCTGCTTGAGCCTCATGCGGGGGACTGGGATATGGAGGTGATGGCATTTACCTCATGTGCTGTGGGAGGCGCAATAAAAGTAACAAACTCTGTGACAGGCAATCAAGTGCTTACTTTTTAAAAATTTAACAGCTTTGTTGAGATATAATTCACATATCATAAATTTGTCCATTTAAGGTGCACGTTTCAGTATTTTTTTTAAAGGATATTCACAGTTGTGCAACCATCACCACATTCAATTTTAGAACATTTTCATCACCAGAAAGAGAAACACTGTACTCTTCAGTTATCAACCTTCTATCCTCCCTTCCCCATGTAATCACTAGTGTACTTTCTTTCAGTAAAAGACTTACCAATTCTGGACATTTCATATAAATAGAATCATATATGCTCTTTTTGACTGGTTTCTTTCATTTAGCATATTTTCAAGGTTCATCCATGTTATAGCATGCATCAGTACTTCATTCCTATTTATGGCTGAATAATATTCTATTGTATGGACATTCTGGATTTTGTCTATCCATTCATAAGGGTTGTTTCCATCCTTTGGTTATTGTGAATATCCCTGCTGTAAACATTTGTATACAAGTTTGTGTTTGAACACCTGTTTTCATTCTTTTGTGTATATACCTAGGAATGGAATTGTTGGGTCATATGGTAATTCTATGTTTAACTTTTGAGGAACCATCAAAATATTTTCTATAGTGACTGAACCATTTTATATCCTGTGAGAGTTTGAGATTATTTATGAATCCCCAAATGAGAAAGATTATGTTTATAAACTAATTTATTCCTCTGGGTGTGATACCCTCTGATTGTATTAAATTCAGTGAGGAGTTTCTGATTAAGTTTGCTTGATAAAATCAACTCAGGGCTTCTGATTGGGCTATGTCGGTAAGGTGTAACTCAGGTTGAGTCCCTGCCCCCTTGATGGGCTGATATAAACAGACACTCACTCAAGAAGACATGCCCTGTCATATTTTGATCCTGGAGCCCTGGGGAGAGACGAGGCATTCACCTGATAGTTTATGGCTAACCTTGGGAAGAGAGCTGAGACTGATATAGAAAGCCCAGTAAGAAGCTGGGCCCACAGAGCCACAAGATGACGAGGAAACCCAGAGAGGAAGCCTGAAACCCAGCAGAGATCACCGGCCATCTTGCTTCAACACATGGCAGCTGACTTGGGTGAGAAAGCACCTCTTATGGTACCTTGATTTGAACTTTCCACGGTCTTGGGAATGTAAGCTTTTACCCTAAATAAATAGCCTTTATAAAAGCCAACAGATTTCTGGTACTTTGCATTGGTACCCCTTTGGCTGACTAATACACATTCCTACCACCAATGTACAATAGTTAACAATTACTCCACACCCTTGCCATGCTTATTATATTCTCTTTTTTGTTTTGTTTTGTTTTAAATAGCCACCCTAGTGCTTGTGAAATGGTATTGCATTGTGATTTTGATTTGCATTTCCCTAATGACTAATGATGTTGAGCATCTTTTTATGTCATTTTTTACCCTTTGTATATCTCCTTTAGAAAAATATCTATTCAAGTACTCCAGCCATTTTTTAAGTGGGTGGCTTGGCTTTTTGTTGTTGAATTGTAAGAGTATTTTATTTATTCCAGATATTAGACACTATTCAGATATATGATTTACATATAGTTTTCTCATTCTGTAAATTTTCTTTTCAATTTCTTAATGCACAAAAGTTTTTTAAAAAGATTTATTTATTTACTTTAATCAATTTTACCCCCCTTACCCCCCGTTTTTTTGGTTTTTGTGTCCATTCGATAGGCAATTCTCTGTATCTGTTTCCTGCCCTCTCTTCTCATCCTTCTCCTCCTGCCTTCACTGGGATTTGATCCTCAGATCCTCTGATGTGGGAGAGAGGCATCCTACTGCCTACGCCACGTTAGTTCCTGGTTTTTCAGTCTGTCTCGTCTTGGCTCTCCCTTGTATCACTCTCCTGTTATGTCATCATCTTGCTGGGTGGCTCAGCAGGGCCTGGTGATGCACCGCGTGTGGGGCCTGGGGGGCTTACCTGTTCGTGGGGCCTGGTGGCGCACCCACACACAGGGCCTGGCAGCCTGCATGGCTTCTATATTTTTCTTTTTTTTATTTTTACCAGGAGGTCCCAGGGATCAAACCCAGGTCCCTCCATATGCGAGATGGACACCCAACCATTTGAGCCACATCTGCCCCCCTGCTATATCTCTTAAGGTTGACCAAAGATACCTAGAGTTATAGTCATTTCCCATACAGGATGGTCATATATAATCAGGCTTGCTTTATCACCAGTATTCCAAAAACCAGACCTAGGAAGAAAAACTAGGTCTGGGGACACAAGCATGGTTTCTAATATAGCAAATGTTTAGCATACCCTGATTATCACAAGATCAGGACAGTGAGAATATTCGCACTGCACAAAAGTTTTTATTTTGCCAAAGTACAATTTAGCTATTTTCTATTTTGTACTGTGGAAGTCATATCTAAGAAACCATTGCCAAATCTAAGGTCATGAAGATTTACCCTAATGTTTTCTTCTTTCCTAGTTTTTGCTCTTAAATTTAGGTCTTTATTTATTTTGGATAGTTTATGTGAATTAAGGGTTCTACTTCATTCTTTTGTGTGACTATCCAGATGTCCCAGTGCAATTTATTGAAAAGACTATTCATTCCCCCATTTAATGGTCTCATCACCGTTGTTGAAAACCAGTTGGCCATTGACATGTGGATTTATTTTCTGGACTGTTAATACTATTCCTTATCCCAGTACCCAATTGTCTTGAGGACTAATACTTGTAGTAAGTTTTGAAAATAGGAAATGGGAGTCCTCCTACTTTGGTCATTTTCAAGATTCTTTTGGCTATTCTGGGTCTTGCATTTCAAAATGAATCTTAGGATCAGTATCTCCATTTCTATAATGGTCTGGTTCCTGTAAGTTAGCTAACTATTAGCATGCAATTGTTTGTAACTGCTTTGTAATCCTTTTTATTTCTGTAAGGTCAGTAGATTCAAGTAATGAAAAAAATGTCTGTGTCATTTCTTATTGTAGTAGTTTGGATCTTCTTCTCATCATTATTCTTCCTCTTCTCCTTCTTCTCTTCCTCCTCCTTCTCCTCCCTGTTCTTTGTCCACTAGCTTTTAAGTTTGTTAGTTTTGTTGATCATTTCAAAGAACCAGCTTTTAGTTTTATTTTTTCCCCCCTGTGGCTTTTCTATTCTCTGTTTAATTATTTCCTGCTCTAATCTGTATTATTTCCTTCCTTCTGCTTGCATGAGGTTTCCTTTGCTCTTGTTATCCTGTGTCTTCAAGGAGAAAGCTACATTATTGATTTGATAACTATTCTCTTTATTAAAATAGGCATTTAAAGCTTTCCTGAGCACAGATTTAGATGTATCCTCTTCCACTAATCTGATTTATGCCCATGAAATGCAAAATGATCAACACTATTAGGATATATCATTCCGCACACCAGATCTTCTGTTCCCATAATTGTGTGTTCAGTTAATCAACAGTTTTTCTTCTTTCACACCAAAAATTTAATGAAGTTCGACACTTCCGGGAAGATGGCGGACTAGTAAGACACGGGAATCTCTTCTCCAGAAAAATAGCTAGAAGACAAGCTAAAACAGCCCCGAAAAAGCTCTTCTAGGGTTTAGGACAGCAGGTGAAGGCTGCACACCACCCAGAGGAGAGAGGGACAGAAGAGGGAAATCGCCACAACAGAACCGTGAGTTGCAAGTAGCAGCTTCTGCAGCTGCCTGCACCCTCCCCCATACTCTTCAGAATTCTCAGGCCTCTGGGCCTGCGACCAGAGACAAATGGGGCGATCCCCACAGACCCTCCCAGAGACAAATGGGGCGATCCCCACAGACCCTCCCACACGGTGGTTTGCCCTGGGAGCCTAGAAAGGACTGGAGAAATCCGACCCTCCCAACCTCCCTCTCTTCTAGCCTGGACTAATTGTTGAGGACTCCACGGGAGAGGGGAGAGAGAGCCTGGGGCTGACCCTGCTTTTGACTCCTGAGTTTGGTCTGCCCAGTCCCGAGAGCCCTTCCAGGCTGGGTGGGGCTGCGCCATTGTTTGCCTTGGAGCCTGCAAGGGGCTAAAGATATACAAACCTCCCAATCTCCTCCTCTACTAACAGGGACTGATTGTTGAGGATTCAGAAGGGCGTGGAAATATTTCCTAGCTGGGAAAAGGGGGGCGCTACGAGAGAAGTCTGGAGAACTGTCTCAGAAAGTTTGAATCACAGGGCTCTTAGCCCTCAGACAGGAGGCTCTATCACATTGATCTGGCCTGTGTCACAATAAATACGCTCTGACCAGGCATTGAATTGAGAGCTGCCAACAAGCGCCATCTCCTGGCAGACCAAGGAAGTGCACATAGGAAAATTAATAAGTAAGAGAGGCTTTTCCTGGCCTCTCTAGCCTCCCTGCCCAAGGCCCTAGGAAACGACTCCACAACCAATTACTGGGTCCAGTGCCCAGTTTTGAGCAACCAGCAGAACAATCGTAACAATCAAGGTTGAGCCAAAAATCAAAGAGCTTTGGTAACTCACAGCCTCCTGCCACTAAAACCCATAAAAGAGAAAGAGATAGAGCATCTAAGTATAATATAACCTAACCAGATGCCTAAGCACCAGCAAAAAATTACGAGCCATACTAAGAAAATAGAAGACATGGCCCAAGAAAAGGAATACAGCAAAGTCCCAGAAGAGATGCAGAATTTGAGAGAACTAATCAGTGAGATGAGCACAAATTTCGAAAATCAAATTAATGAGATGAAAGAAAATATAGTTAAAGAGATCAATGACATCAAGAAGTCATTGAGTGAATGCAAAGAAGAATTTGAAATCCTGAACAGAAAAGTAACGGAGTTCATGGGAATGAAATACACAATAGGTGAAGTCAAAAATACATCTGAGGAATACAACAGCAGACTCAAAATGATAGAAGAAAGAATAAGTGATACTGAAGACAGAGCAGCTAAAATTGAAGAGAGAAAAGAATGGAAAAAATTGAGCAGGGGCTCAGAGAGTTGAATGACAACACAAAATGCAAGAAAATACGTGTCATGGGAATTCCGGAAGGAGAATAGAAAGGAAAAGGGGCAGAAAGAGTATTTGAGGAAATAATAGCTGAAAATATCCCAACTCTCACGAAAGAAATGAACTTACATGTCCAAGAAGCACACCCAATAAGAATAAATCCAAATAGAACTACGCCAAGACACATATTATGCAGAATGTCAAATGTAAAAGATAAAGAGAAAATTCTCAGAGCAGCAAGAAAGAAGCAAACGATCACGTACAAAGGACGTCCAGTAAGACTTAGTGCAGATTTCTCTTCAGAAACCATGGAGGCGAGAAGACAGTGGTATGATACAATTAGGAAACTGAAAGAGAAAAACTGCCAGCCGAGAATTCTTTATCCAGCAAAACTGCCCTTCAAATATGAAGGTGAATATAAAGTATTCGCAAACAAACAGAAACTAAGGGAGTTTGCAAAAAGAATCCACCTTTGCAGGAAATATTAAAGGAAGCCTTAGAACCTGAAAGAAAAAGACAGGAGAGAGAGGCTTGAGGGAGAGTATAGAAGAAAGAAAAGCAGAAAGGATAACCAAAAGAGAAAAAAGAGAGACAAAAATAAGATGACATATGAAAACCAAAGAATAAAATGGAGGAAATAAATAGTGCATTTTCAGTAATATCATTGAATGTGAATGGATTAAATTCCCCAATTAAAAGATACAGGCTTCATTTTGCTAATGTTTGTATGTATTGTGAGAATTTTGATTTTCACCCACAATAAAAATAAATTAAAAAAAAAATTAAAAATAAAAAATAAAAATAAAAAGATACAGGCTGACAGAATGGATAAAAAAACATGAGCCATCCATATGCTGCTGACAAGAAACTCACCTCAGATCCAAGGATACAAGCCGGCTGAAAGTAAAAGGTTGGAAAAAGATACTCCACGCGAATAGTAAACAGAAAAGAGTAGGGGTAGCTATACTAATATCAGACAAAACAGACTTCAAATGCAAAAAAGTGGTAAGAGATGCGGAAGGCCATTATGTATTAAAAAAAGGGACGATCCTCCAGGAAGATATAACAGTCATAAATATCTACGCACCTAACCAGGGTGCCTAAAAATATATGAGACAAACTCTGGCAAAACTGAAGGGAGAAATAGACATTTCTACAATAATCGTCGGAGACTTCAACACCCCTCTCACATCATTAGATAGAACAACTAGACAGAATATCAACAAGAAAACAGAACTTGAACAATATGATAAACAAGTTAGACCTAACAGACATATACAGAGCACTGTATCCAAACTCAGCGGGTTATACATTCTTCTCAAGTGCCCATGGATCGTTCTCCAGGATAGACCACATGTTAGAGCACAGTACAGCTCTCAATATATATAAAAAGATTGAAATTATACAAAGCACCTTCTCAGATCATAATGGAATGAAACTAGAAATCAATAACAGACAGGAAAAAAGTAAATTTGCAAATGTGTGGAGACTGAACAACACACTCCTAAATATTCAGTGGATCAAAAAAGAAATTGCAAGTGAAATCAGTAAATATATTGAGACAAATGAAAATGAGAACACAACATATCAAAACTTATGGGATATAGTTTAGGCAGTCTTGAGAGGGAAATTTATAGCCCTAAATGCCTATATTAAGAAACAAGAAAGCGCTAAACTCAAAGATTTAACTGAAGAACTTGAGAAACTAGAAAAAGAACAACAAACCAATCTCAAAGCAAAAAGAAGGAAAGAAATTATAAAGATTAGAGTGGAAATAAAAGAAAATGAGAACAGAAAAGCAATAGAGAAAATCAACAAACCACAAGCTGGTTCTTTGAGAAGATCAATAAAATTGACAAACCCCTCGCTAGACTAACAAAGAAAAAAAGAGAGGAGATGCAAATAAATACAATCAGAAATGAAAGAGGGGAAATTACAAATGACCTCACAGAAATAAAAAGAATCATAAGAGGATATTATGAGAAACTATATGCCAACAAACTAGACAACTTGGATGAAATGGACAAATTTCTAGAAACTCATAACCAACCTACACTGACACAACAAGAAATACAAGAACTTAACAAACCAATCACAGTTAAGGAGATTGAATCTGTCATCAAAAATCTCCTAGCAAAGAAAAGTCCAGGACCAGATGGCTTCACAGGTGAATTCTACCAAGCATTTCTAAAAGAATTAACACCAATCCTGTTTAAACTCTTCCAAAAAATTGAAGAGGAGGGAAAATTACCCAACACATTTTATGAAGCCAACATCACCCTAATACCAAAGCCAGATAAAGATTCCACAAGAAAAGAAAATTACAGACCAATCTCTCATGAACATAGATGCAAAAATTCTCAACAAAATACTTGCAAATCGAATCCAACAGCATATCAAAAGACTTATACATCACGACCAAGTGGGATTTATTCCTGGCATGCAAGGCTGGTTCAACATAAGAAAATCAATCAATGTAGTACACCACATTAACAAATTGAAGGAAAAAAACCACATGATCATCTCAATAGATGCAGAAAAGGCATTCTACAAAATCCAACATCCTTTTTTGATAAAAATACTTCAAAAGATAGGAATAAAAGGGAAATTCCTCAATATGATAAAAGGCATATATGAAAAACTCACAGCCAACATCATACTCAATGGGGAAAGTTTGAAAGCTTTCCCCCTAAGATCAGGAACAAGACAAGGATGCCCACTGTCACCATTGTTATTCAACATTGTACTAGTAGTTCTAGCGAGGGCAATTAGACAAGACAAAAAAATTAAAGGCGTCCAAATAGGAAAAGAGAAAGTAAAACTCTCACTGTTTGCGAATGACGTGATCCTGTATTTAGGAAATCCTGAAGTATCCACAACTAATAAATGAGTTTAGCAAAGTGGCAGGATATAAGATCAACACGCAAAAATCAGTAATGTTTTTGTACACTAGTACTGAACAATCTGAGGAGGAAATCAGGAGGAAAATTCCATTTTCAATAGCAACAAAAAGACTCAAATACCTAGGAGTTAATTTAACCAAGGAAGTATGGGACCTATATGCAGAAAACTACAAAACAATGCTAAAAGAAATTTTAAAAGACCTAAACAAATGGAAAGACATTCCGTGGTCATGGATTGGAAGAATAAATATCGTGAAGATGTCAATCTTGCCCAAACTGATTTATAGATTCAATGCAATACCAATCAAAATCCCAACAGCTTACTTTACAGAATTAGAGAAGGCAATTACCAAATTCATCTGGAAGGGTAAGTGCACCCGAATAGCCAAAAGTATTCTAAAAAAGAAGAGCAATGTGGGAGGAATTTCACTGCCTGACCTTGAAACATATTAAAAAGCTACAGAGGTCAAAACAGCATGGTACTGGCATAAAGATAGACACATCGATCAGTGGAATAGAATCGAGAATCCAGAAATATACCCTCACCTATACAGTCAACTGGTTTTTGACAAACCTACCAAGCCCACGCTAATGGGAAAAAACAGTCTCTTCAACAAATGGTGTTGGGAGAACTGGATATCTATAACCAAAAGAATGAAAGAGGACCCCTATCTCACCCCCTATACAAGAATTACTCAAAATGGATCAAAGACCTAAATATAAAAGCCAGGACCATAAAACTACTAGAAGAAAATGTAGGGAAACATCTTCAAGACCTTGTAGTAGGTGGTGGTTTCTTGGACTTTACACCCAAAGCATGTGCAACAAAAGAAAAAATAGATAAATGGGGCCTCCTCAAAATTAAACACTTTTGCACCTCACAGGACTTTGTCAGAAGGGTGAAAAGGCAGCCAACTCAATGGGAAAAAATATTTGGAAATCACATATCTGATAAGGGTTTAATATCCAGGATATATAAAGAGATGTTACAACTCAACAATAAAAAGACAAATGACCCAATTAAAAAATGGGCCAAAGACTTGAATAGACATTTCTCCAAAGAAGAAATACAAATGGCAAAAAAACATATGAGGGAAGCGGCTGTGGCTCAATCAGTAGGGCTCCCGTTTACCATATGGGAGGCCCCGGGTTCGGTTCCCAGGGCCTCCTGGTGAAGGCAAGCCCGCCCGTACGGCGTGGTTATCTGAGCCAGCGAGCACAAGCAGCAAGGGGGGGATAAATGAATAAATAAATAAAATCTTAAAAAAACAAACAAAAAACATATGAAGAAATGCACAACATCACTCATGATTAGGGAAATGCAAATGAAAACTACAATGAGATATAATTTCATACCTATCAGAATGGCCACTATTAAAAAGACAGAGAACTACAAGTGTTGGAGGGGATGTGGAGAGATAAGAATACTTCTTCACTGTTGGTGGGAATCCAGGATGGTACAACCACTATGGAGGACTGTTTGGCAGTTCCTAAAGAAGTTGAATATAGACTTGCCACGTGACCCAGCAATACCACTCCTGGGTATATACCCAGAAGAACTGAGAGCAGTGACACGAACAGACATCTGCACACCGATGTTCATAGCCACATTATTCACCATTGCCAAAAGCTGGAAACAACCCAGGTGTCCATCAACAGATCAATGAATAAACAAACTGTGGTCTATTCACACGATAGAATATTATGCAGCTGTAAGAAGAAATGAAGTCATAAAGCATATGGCAACGTGGATGAACCTGGAGGACATCATGTTGAGTGAAGCAAGCCAGACACAAAAGGACAAATACTGTATGAATGCATTACTATGAACCAAATATATTGTGTAATATATTGTTTGATTAAAAAAAAAAAAAATTTACATATATCCATTACATTTAATTGAGAAATGTATATATTTTTTCACCTGTATTTACTTTTTAGTTTTTAATTGTTTATGTTTTCAATTATTAAATGTATAAAATAAAGTTAAAAAAACAGAAATAAAGCTTTAAAAAAATTTAATGAAGTTCCACATTTTATTTTAATTTAATTATTTAGTATAATATAAATAACACAGACATACTTGCAAAAAGGAAAAGCATTCTAAATTCACTGAACCTCAAATATATTTGACTTTTAATTTGGGGTTTGTTTTGTAATGATTTCCATGTTCCCTTTGGCTGGCCTAGTGGTGACAAATTCCTTCAGCTTTTATTTTCCTTGGAATACCTTAATCTCGCCCTCATTTTTGAAAGACAGTTTTGTGAGATATAGAATTCTTGGTTGGCAATGTTTTGCTTTCAGCACATTAAATGTCATCCCATTGCCTTCTTGCCTCCATGGTTTCTGATGAGAAATTAGCATTTAATCTTGTTGGGGCTCCCTTATATGTGACATGTTGCTTCTCTCTTGGAACTTTCAGAACTCCCCCTTTATCTTTGGCATTCAATAGTTTGATTATAATATGCCGTGGTGTATTAGTCTGCCAAAGGGATGGTGATGCACAATACCAGAAATCTGTTAGCTCCCCGCCCTCTCTGAGGTGGCTCCCTTATCTGTTTGCTGGTTGTTTTTTACCCATTCTCTGCTCATTGTTTGTCTTCTTTAGGAGGCACTGGGAACCGAACCCAGGACCTCCCATGTGGGAAATGGGTGCTCAATGGCTTGAGCCACATCTGCTCCCTGCTAGCTTTTATATAAGGTATTTATTTGGAGTAAAAAGCTTACAGTTATAATGCTGTAAAAAGTCCAACTGAAGGTTGCTTTCTCACCAAAGTCAGTTGCCACGTGTTGAAGCAAGATGGCCACAAATCTCTGGCTGGTCATTACCTTCCCCTCTGGCTTCCTCCTCCTCTTGATGCTCCGCAGGCCCAGCCTCCTGTGGCTTCATGCTTAAGTGAAGTCCTCTCTCCTTGTTTCTTTCCAGGCCTGTGATATGAGTCTCAGCTGTCCTGCTCTCTTCACAAGATCAGCTATAAGCTATCAGGCAAAATGCCTCATCCCAGGGCCTCAGCTATTTCAGCCTTCTCCTTTCTATCACATGGCTGGATAAAAAATGACAGAGCTCTCTTTTCCTGTGTGCCTATTTGTGTGTGTCCATTTATATTAGACCCAGTCATGCCCACCGATGTAGCCCAATCAAAAGCCCTAAATCAATCTTAGCAAGTATTCTTCATCAAAGGCCCCTCAACTAAATTTTTTTTTTTTTACCGGGAGGTCCTGCGGATCGAACCCAGGTCCCTCCATATGGCAGACGGACGCCCAACCATTTAAGCCACATCCGCCCCCGCTTCAACTAAATTTAATACAAAGGCTATCACACCCAGAGGAATAGATTAGTTTACAAACATAATCTTTTTCTTTTTGGGGTTCATAAAAAATATCACGCTGCCACACACGGTGAGGATCTATTTGGGTTTATCCTGTTTGGAGTTCAATGATAATCTTAGATGTGTATATTCATACCTTTCATTAAATTTGGGAAGTTTTCAACCATTTATTCTTTTCTGTTTTGTTGTGTTTTGTCTTTGTTTTTCTTTTTAGGAGACACTGGGCCCCCCCATGTGGGAAGCAGGTACTCAACCGCTTGAGCCACATCTGTGCTCCTCCATTGCTTTTTTTTTTTTTTTTTAGGTTTTGTTAGAGAAAAATGGCACTCACTGGGATGTGGAGACTGATGATTGCAGGCAGAAAGTTCATTGGGCAGCTCTCTCAATGGAGGGGGTCTGAAGAATAGACTTCAGTTCCCCTGCCGGCATGGTGGGGGTCTGAAGAGAAACTTCTGCCCCCATTAGTTCCTTGAATATTCCTTCTGCCCCTTTCTCTCTTTCTTCTCCTTCTACCTCTCCCACAGTGTATATAATTGGTGTTCTTGATGGTGTCTCACAGATTCTTTAGGCTCTGTTCACTTTTCTTCCTTATTTCTTCTTTCTGCTCCTCCACCTGAATGATTTCAGTTGTCTTATCTTAGCCCAATAATTCTTTCTTCTGCCACTGCCAATCTTCAGTTTAACCCCTCCAGGGAATTTTTTGTTGTAGCATCTTCTTGCTGTGCCAGCTTTCTGCACAGAGCAGCTCGCCTTCACCAGGAGGCCCTGGGAATCGAACCCAGGACCCCCCATATGAGAGATGGGAGCCCAATTGCTTAAGCCACATCTGCTTCCCTCCAGGGAATTGTAAATTTGTTACTACGGTCTTCAGCTATTTTGTTCCTTTTCATAATTTCCATCTCTCTATTGATATTCTGTGTTCATCTATTGTTTTCTTATTTTCCTTTAGTTTATTGTCCGTGTTTTCCTTTCACTTTTTGAGCATGTTTAAGACCATTTTTAAAGTCTTTGTCTGGGATGTTCCAGGTCTGATCCTCCTCATTGATGGTTTTTAATGCTTTAATCTTCTCCTTTGCCTGAGCCATCACTTCCTGTTTCTCTGTATGTTTTGTAACCTTTTGTTGAAATTTGGATATTTTGATATTTTATTATGTTATCACTGGAATTTAGACTCTGAGGCTCCTGTTCCTTCAGCTTATGTCATGACAGCGCTTTCTTTGACTGCCAGGAGCTAACTTGAAGAACGGGGGGGAGGAGGAAGCCTTTCCAGTCTGCAGGCTGGCCTGCGTGAGTGCTCCTCTTGAGGGCTTACCTGTCCAGTGAGCTTGGAGCTCAGCTTCAGGCCACAGTACGGGGGTCTCCCTGATTCTTTCTGCATGCGCATCTTGTCTTGGGCATGTGCATATGAGCTTTCACACAGTGTGGCTCTCCCCTTTTCCCTCGGAAACAGTCTCCTCCAGGTCCTGGGCACTGCGATCCCTAGCCCCAGGCAGCACAGCTTGACCGTTCTCCCACAGCCTTCTGGAGGAGGGCTGGGAACTGCCTTTTATATACAGGGCGAGTTTGGGGACACAAGCCCCTCAGGCCACCACAGACAGGTTAGGCCAGACATGCATGCTCTCAGCATATGCCCGAGGGCCACTCTGCTCCCTCTGGAACCACTCCCCGTGATTGTCCTGGCCACACCCTGGTACTGCCCCTAGCAGTCACCCTGGTCCTTAGTAACACCTTATCCCACCCAGTTTCTGTTTTTTACTTCAGCCTTATTGGCCAGTTAAAACTGGACAAAATCAGACAATTCTGGCTACCCCTACCTGCACATGCACAAAGCAACAAAATTCTTACCCAAAATAACCTATCCTTAATTATAGTAAGTTCTCTGCCCCTCATCATGCTAAGGCTGCCATTTTTATTATGCAGTGTGAGTAGGATAATCTTCCACTGTGAATGCTCCATTTAAACATGCCCCCAGACCTATGTCATCTCACTCCATCCTGCATCACTTCATTCTACCTCCCTAAACCAACCCCTTCCAAATCATATAAAAATCCTATACCTTTTCAGCTTGGGAAGAAAGATTTGAGCTTTGCCTGTCTCCTGGCAGCCTCATAAACTATTCCCTCAAAATCTTGGTGTCATAGCATTAACTATGTGCATCAGGCAACATCATGAAGTAGTTACTTCACTTAAGGTATGGCCCAGCTAAATCAGGTTGGGCCTTAATCTGGATTGCATGAGTCTCTTATGAACAGAATGAAATTCAGACATAAAAAGACAGAGAGTGGAAGAAGCCGAAGTCACGTGAAACTGGAGGAGAAAAGATGCTGCCATGTGCCAAGGACCAAGGATCACTGGGAGCCAGCCCCAGAATGCCAGTCTTCAGGGAGGAAGCAACACTTTGTTGCACTTTAATTTTGGACTTTTCCTGGCCTCAAAACTGTGAGCCAATAAATTCCCATTGTTTAAGCCAACCCTTTCTATGGTATTTGTTTTACTAGCCAGGAAACTAAGACATAATCTATTTTAATATTTTATTTGATAATATATTTTCTCTACTAATTTGATAATCATATTATTACATATAATCTCCTAAAATAATGATTTTAGGATGCCTGAGTGGTTTTGTCATAAGCCTTATGAATTAGCTCTCCTGCTAGCCCTTGGATTAATCCCCAAACTAGTAACTACTGGGACTTGTTCAAGGTCATAATTTCTGAGATGGGAGAGTAATAAGTGGAGATGAAGTTTAAGGTGTTTATCATTCAATAAACTATTGAGTCACCATTACCAGGTACTATTCCCAACCTTAAGGTTACAGCAGTGAACAAAAAATAAAAAGCCTTAAATTTTGCATTGTACTGCACTTAGTAGTTAAGTAGTTCACTCTTATATTTATTGAGGTTTTCTGAGATGATAGGGAGAGATATTAGATAATACACCATGCTTTAGTAGTTATTATTAGTCAGTTTCCTCTAGGAAAAGAATGCTTGATAAGACCAGAGAGTCATTAAATAGGGAAATCACAGGTAGGTTCCTCCAAGAAACCCAAACACCAGTGACAACAACCACAAAAAACTCTTTAACTTGTCTCTAGTTCAGGGACATCATTTGTTTGGCATTTCTTAGAATTCCTCTTTGGCCACTAGAATTAGCAGCACAGAGACAACCATAGCTGTTTATGTTCTCTTTTGTTTCATTTTTGTTTTATGAACTTCAATCTCTGAGTCCTTAATATTGATTTAGAAATAAAGTTCTGTAACTGAAAGTAAAAAAAAATTTTATATCCAAACTTGTATGATGGAGCTATGGTGATATTTGTTTGGGGAGTTATTTATAGCCTTAACTTGTTTTATAAACAAAAGGAAGAATAGTGAATACTGATGAGCTGCATCTAATAAAAAATTATGGACAATGCAATAAGCTAAAGATTGCAATAAAGGAAATACTAATGATGAGATCAGAGCTAAATTCAGAGGACATGAAAGACATCATAATTACTTGAAAAGAACAACAGAATCAATAAATATCTCAAGATTGATCAATATATGAAACGAAAAAATGTACGACAAACACAAGTAAAAAGAAAAAAATAATAAAACAAAATGTAAGACAAATATCCCTTGAGAAAACTTAAAACCTCGAGTCCAATGGTGATTAAATAGTTATTTAAAAATAATAACTCATAAAAATAATACCAAACTTTGGCCTGAATTCAGGAAGAGTGATCTACCAAGTATTGCATGAAATGAAAAATGTAGTTGTATTCAAAACATTCCAGAGAAAGGAACGCCTATCTTATTTCCTGATCCAGGAATAACATTGTTTCCAGCACTTATCATTCTTTTCATTTGTGCTGTATAGATGAATATATGTATTTGTCTAAATGGCATGTGATGGAAACATATCTTATTCAACTAAGTGTTCGATATTTCAATACCATGTACAGAATAAGCCATGCATAGAATACCATGTATAGAACACTAATTTTTAAATTCATTCTAATTCTCGCACTAAATTCCTAATATTTTTCAAATACCTACCTTGCTATTGCTCTATTTTTCATACTGATAAATCTAACCAATTATTTATCTAAATCTATCATCATAATCATCTATCACCTATTTATCCATCATTTTATCTATCTCCCCCTAACTAACAAATGTGTTGCATTATTTTCTAGACTATGTTTTATATCATTGATTTTGTCTGTTTCTTCACTAAAACCAAGGGTATTAAAAAAATGCTCTAATTCTCCCACTGAACTTATTTTTATTTCTTTCTCCTGTTTTCTATCAGTAGAGGAAATTTGGAAATGTTAGTATTTGGTTATAAATTATATTGTTTAAGCACAATTATTTAGTTGATTAAATTATTTATAATATTGAGGCTTCCTGAGCAGGACCATTTGGGTCTGCACTTATTTTGGTCTTCTTTTAAGTCCTTAATTTTCTTTCAATATTTCTTTCATATTTATTTTAGGTTGATTTGAGCAATTAAACATTACTTTCATGAGCTCTTTTCTCATCCTATTTTCAAATATAACACTTTCTAGAAAGAAAATATGAGCCTTATTCATCTTTTTAACCTAGCATTTGCATATATTCTAAACTCTTACTAATATTAATGATAATTCATATGCCATATCATACATATCAATTTTTGAACTGTATCATATCTGAATGTTTAAATTTTGGTTATTATTGCCAATAAATACATTCTTGATAATAGTTCATCTTATTGCTTGACACCACCAGAAAAAATATTGAATAGAAATAGTGGTCTTCAGGACTCTGGTTGTATTTCTGAACAATTTTTAACCACTAATATTTAGCCACTGCAATACTAAGAACTAAAAGCTCCATAATATTGGAAGAAGTAAAAATTGTAGAAGAGGTAGTGTCCACTTAATATATTGCATCTGTATTCATTACTGTGATCAGGAATTGGGAGTCTAAAAGCCTTTCCTAAACCATTAGAGATGTTTGTTTGCCTGGATAGTGTTTAATTGGAACTTTATTTTAAAAATTCAAAAAGAATCTGGATTTGGTAACCTGCTTATCAAGTAAAAACTTTGTCAGAGCTGAGAATCAACAGCCCATTTAGTTGGGTCTTATCTTCTATTTGCAACTCTGCCAACTTCGCTAGCTTTACTCCTTTCACTTATCATTCCCAACAGGGAACACATTTAAATTAGTGACTTTAGCTTAGGAAAAATTATGAGAAACATAATAATACAGAGCAACTTCAATGTAATACTCTCTAAACAATGCAGACTAAGCCATGCAAAATAAGAAAGGATGGTGCCCTAGAGAGTAAAGGATAAAGTTTTAACAAATAGAGTGGAGAAAATTCTCAATATTCATTAGATATTGAAATGATGACGTTTTTAATATTAGTGTTAAATTTTAAAAATATCTACAAAAGACAAGGAGATAATAAAATAAAACACATGAACCCATAACAAAGTTACAACAGGACCAAATCACTGAAAGGCTCATGTATAAACCACTCACTTTCCTTCTTGAATCTATTCATGTTAAATTCAATCCCAGAAGCCATATAATTGCATCTCTAAGCACTTCAGCAAGAGGTTCTAAAAAACAACTAACCTTTTATTTAACTTACAGTTTTTAATTACATGTAATTGCTTAATACCATCAAACAACCAAGTCAGTATTCAAATTATGTTGAATATTAGTTAAATATTCAGAGAGGTTTGTTTGAATCAGCATTCTTACAACATTCTGTTCACTGTACCACCTTTACATGTATTTTGATTTTATTATATGCTATAGATTTCCTATGCCTTTTATCTTAATATCTTTCATTTAATGAAAGCAGTCATACATCTCACAGATTTTACCATATTCTGGTTTGGCTTACTGCCTCCTTATGTTTTATTTATTTATTTTTGTAATTTTTCTGTTTTTTTTTTTCCCACTTTATTCTGCATATTTAATAATTGAAAATATAAACAATTAACAACTAAAAAGTAAACACAGATGAATAAGTACATACATTTCTCAATTAAATGTATTGGATACATATAATTTTTTTTTAATCAAACAATATGTTATACAATATATTTGGTTCATAATAATGCAATCATACAGTATTTGTCCTTTTGTGTTTGGCTTCCTTTGCTCAACATAATGTCCTCCAGGTTCATACATTTTGTCATATGCTTTACAATTTCATTTCTTCTTATAGCTGCATAATAGTCCATCGTGTGACTAGCCCACAGTTTGTTTAACCATTTTTCTGTTGATGGGACATCTAGGTTGTTTCCAACTTTTGGCAATCATGAATAATGTTGCTATGAACATCAGTGTGCAGATGTCTGTAAATGTCACTGCTCTCAGTTCTTCTAGGTATATACCCAGTAGTGGTATTGCTGGGTCACATGGCAAGTCTATGTTGAACTTTTTTAGGAACTGCCAAACATTCCTCAACAGTGGCTGTACCATTCTGCATTCCCACCAAAAGTCAGTAAGTGTTCCTATCTCTTCACATCCTCTCCAGCACTCTGTCTTTTTAATAATGGCCATTCTGATAGGTGTGGAATGAGATCTCATTGTAGTACTGATTTGCATTTCCCTAATCATTAGTGATGTTGAGAATTTCTTCATGGTTTTTTTTTTTTTTTTTTTTTGCCATTAGCATTTCTTCTTTGAACAAATGTCTATTCAAGTCTTTTTCCCACTTTTTTTTTTTTTTTTTAATTTGTTTATTTATTTATCCCCTGTTGCTGCTTGTGCTCGCTGTGTCCATTTGCTGTGCATATTTCTGTGTCTACTTGTCTCAGCTCACCACACCGCACGGGCTGGCTTGCCTTCACCAGGAGGCCCCAGGAATCGAACCTGGGGCCTCCCATATGGTAAACGGGAGCCCCATTGATTGAGCCACAGCCGCTTCCCCGATTTTGCCCACTTTTTAATTGGGTCATTTGTCTTTATTGTTCAGTTGTAACATCTCTTTTATATCATGGATATTAAACCCTTATCAGATGTGTGATTTCTAAATATTTTCTCCCATTTAATTGTCTGCCTTTTCACCCTTATGACAAAGTCCTGTGAGGTGCAAAAGTGTTTAATTTTGAGGAGGTCCCATTTATCTATTTTTTTTCTGTTGTGGTACGTGCTTTGAGTGTAAGGGCCAAGAAACCACCACCTACTACATGGCCTTGAAGATGTTTCCCTACATTTTCTTCTAGTAGTTTTATGGTCCTGGCTATTATATTTAGGTCTTTGATCCATTTTAAATTGATTCTTGTATGGGGAGTGCATTAGTCAGCCAAAGGGGTGCTGATGCAAAATACCAGAAATTGTTTGGTTTTTATAAAGGGTATTTATTTGGGGTAGAAGTCCACAGTTACCAGGCCGTAAAACGTACGCTTCTTCCCTCGCCAAAGTCCATCACCACATGTTGGAACAAGACAGCTGCCGACATTTGCCAGGGTTCAGGTTTCCTCGGTTCCTCTCTTCCCAGGCCTTCATTTCTCTCTGGGCTCAGCTCCTCTGTTTCCTCCACAGGGTCAGCTGTAGACTATAAGGCTCTCTGGGCTTTGCCTCTCTCCACAAGGCCAGCTGTAGACTCTCAGGTGAACGGCTCATTTCTTTTCCCAGAGCTTTCTCTCCTCCTTCACGACCAAGGTCTCTTACTTCCCGGGGCTCCAGCTCAAGACTCCAACATCAAAACTTCAACTCAAAACTCTACTCCAACTCTATCCTTTGCCATCTTTGAGACCCCACCCACCAAGGGGTGGGGCTCAACGCCTTACTGACGTGGCCCAGTCAATGCCCTAATCATAACTGAATCATGCCCAGATTAATAGACCAGTTTACAAGCATAATCCAATATCTATTTTTGGAATTCATAACTACATCAAACTGCCAAACTGCTACAAGGAGTGTGATTCTTTTGATTATAGATACCAACTTCTGCCTATACCATTTGTTGAAGAGACTGCTTTGTCCCATTAACATTAACTTGGTAGGTTTGTCAAAAACCAGTTGACTGTATAGGTGAGGATTTATTTCTGGATTCTCAATTCTATTTCACTGATCTACCTTTATGCCAATACCATGCTGTTTTGGCCATTGTGGCTTTGTAATATGTTTCAAGGTCAGGCAGTGAAATTCCTCGCATGTTGCTCTTCTTTTTTAGAATGCTTTTGGCTATGCAGGTGCACTTACCCTTCCAAATGAATTTGGTAAATGCCTTTTCTAATTCTTTAAAGAAAGCTGTTGTGATTTTGATTGGTATTGCATTGAATCTATAAATCAGTATGGGTAAGATTGACATTTTCACGATCTTTATTCTTCCAACCCATGAACATGGAATTTCTTTCCATTTGTTTAGGTCTTTTAAAATTTCTTTTAGCATTGTTTTGTATTTTTATGCATATAGGTCCTGTACTTCTTTGGTTAAATTAATTCCTAGGTATTTGAGTCTTTTTGCTATTATTGTAAATGGAATTTTCCCCCTGATTTCCTCCTCAGATTGTTCAATACTGTTGTACAAAAACCTTACTGATTTTTTATGTTGATCTTGTATCCTGTCACTTTGCTGAACTCATTTATTAGCTCAAGTACCTTTATTGTGGATACTTCAGAGTTTTCTAAGTACAGGATAATGTCATCCTCAAACAGTGAGAATTTTATTTCCTCTTTTTCCTATTTGGATGCCTTTAATTTTCTTTTTCTTGTCTAATTGCCCTAGCTAGAACATCTAGTACAATATTGAATAACAATGGTGACAGTGGGCATCCTTGTCTTGTTCTCAATCTTAGAGGGAAATCTTTCAACCTTTCCTCATTGAGCAGGATGTTGGCTGCGGGTTTTTCATATATGCCTTATATCAGATTAAGGAATTTTCCTTCTATTCCTATCTTTTGGAGTGCTTTTTTTTTTTTTTTTTTTTTTTAAATCAAAAAAGGATGCTGGATTTTATTGAATGCCTTCTCTACATGGATTGAGACAATGATTTGAGGTTTTTTCCCTTCAATTTTGTTAATGTGGTGTATTACGTTGATTGATTTTCTTATGTTGAACTAGCCTTGCATACCGGGAGTAAATCCCACTTGGTCCTGATGTAAAAGTCTTTTGATATGCTGTTGGATTCTATTTGCAAGTATTTTGTTGAGAATTTTTGCATCTATATAGCTAGATTGACCTATAATTTCTTTTCTTATATATCTTAATTTGGCTTTGGTATTAAGGTGATGTTGACTTCATAAAATGTTTTGGGTAATGTTCCCTCCTCTTCAATTTTTTGGAAGAGTTTAAACAGGATTGGTTTTAATTCTTTTCAAAATACTTGGTAGAATTCACCTGTGAAGCCATCTGGACCTGGACTTTTCTTTGCTGAGAGATTTGCGATGACAGATGCAATCTCTTTAAAGGTGATTGGTTTCTTAAGTTCTTATATTTCTTGTAGCGTCAGTGTAGGTTGTTTGTGTATTTCTAGGCATTTGTCCATTTCATCTAGGTTGTCTAGTTTGTTGGCACATAGTTTCTCATAATATCCTTTTATGCTGTTGTAATTCAACATGGAGGTAGACGGTTCCAGGAATGATCCAAAGAAAGATTGGGACCAAGGGACCTCACTCCATGTGGAATGCAGGCAAGTTTATTTAGGCTAAAGCTGCTTTTTATACTACAAAGCTGATAACAAAAATAGGGCATCCTTCACTAGTTCCTCAGCTTGGTACGTGAGAGCGCTGCCTGTTTCTGTGTTCCCAGACAATCTTTCTTGGGAATTTAGACAATAATATCTTAGTGGTGGGTTCATTCCACTCTGCCTCCTCCTATTGATGTTTGCGGTATGCAGTGTCCTTGGAGACATTTACTAATGTTTCTCTGCCAGCAAGCATGCTTTTTAAATGCTTAACCCTTCATGCTCTGGCTCTCAGCATCTTTTCCAACAATTCCCCCTTTTTTGTTTTTTGTCCTGGGTGACTGTGCCTGTCTTAGGCTGCCCTCCTCTGAAGGTCTTACCCGTCACTGGCCACCAGCCAAGCTCCATGGACAGGGGTTTGAGAACCAAGGGTTTTAAGCAGAATCAAGTTATTGGCATGGCTGGCCTTTTTAGCCCTATTAATGCGGGACAGCAGGGCTTTGCAAATGCCTCCTAAAACAGTTAAGAGTAGCAGAGCACCAATGATCACCACACTGAGGTTAGCAAGTACAGAAGTTGATTTCCACTAATGTAAGGGGTTTATTTTATTCAATTGATCTGTCATTGATTGCCAAAATTCGCTACCTGAAAGCATAGTAAATTGATTCTGAGACATGCTCAAAATCCTTTTTTGTAAATCTGTAATTTCTATAGATAAATTTGTGGGATGACCTATTAAATGATTTTTAATTTTTTCCCATTTATAATGGGAATCATTGTATGGGAGAGGAGTGACACAAAAAGCACTTTTGTTCCAATCACACTTCAAACCTTGTTTTAAATTTAGATTATATACCTGATCTCCCATTTGTGTAAAAGCCATCTCTAAATCTTTAAGCCGGTTATTATAGACAATAGTTCTTGGAGACTGCTCAATTTCCTTAATTCTCATCTATATATGCTTGACTATGCCATAGCTCACTAGCATTATGATGCCAATTATTAACTTATTGCTGTGTTTGGATATTCTCCTGTAGGGCAGTTTCTGCCACAGCAGCAGCTGTAATAATACTTATAAGCCCTAATACAGCAGCTATAATTAATCCAATCAAACATTTGGTTCTTTTGAAATAATGATTTAGAAAGTGCCAAAGGATTTGACTTTCAGGGGAAGACTGCCAGCAGCAATTCATGTGAACCAGAAGCCATATTCAACGATGCCATCTTCCCATTAGAACTGCAGTAGAACTTTCCTGTAAAACAGATTCTGATACACAAGTGTAAAGGGAGCAATTGCTGCAGAAAAACCATGTTTGACTAATGCTCACTGTTCCAACTATAAAAACAATGGGATCCCATACACATTTTAAGAAATTAAATGGATTTTCTTTTCAAACTGGTAATATTAGTTTTACAGCCTCCCCAGGAAGGAACCCAACACTCCTTGGGTAGTATATTTTAAGGTTTATGCATCAGTCCCTGGGAGAGTGGCCAGCTCCTCCAGGGAGGAATACAACACCTTTTGAAATATACTTTATCTTTTAGCATTTGTTATGAAACATCCTTGATGTGCTCACTATTTTAGTTTCCATTTATTATTATTATTATTATATATAGCAGAGGTGGAATAAATCAGACAAACTTAAGTTAAAGCATCTGCCTTTGTATTTTTAGGTAGAGAGGTAGTTTTATAACACATATTATATTTTAAAATAAAATTATGATTAATAACAGTATACTTTTATTTAATATTGCACTGAAACATTATTAAATTTTTAGCAATTTTATACACTTTTAAAATATTCATATGAACTTTTTATTCATATAACTTTAATTGTCATAATATTAGAAAATTTCCCTCACTTGCACAATAGTCTCAAACATGTCACTCAACCTACATCACATGAACTTAACCACTTTCAGTATTCCACCCCCTCCCAGGCAACAGACCAAACCATTTGTTACAGTTTGAAACAAAAAGCTTTTTTGAGAAAGCAGGTTTAAACATCATGTTCCCCGAAAAGCAACAAAACCTGTCTCTCCAAGGAAATGTCAAGGCCAAAGCACAAGAAGCTACCCGGACAAAACACCCTCCATCTTGCACACTGATCACCCAGGAGAAAAACTCTGTGCAAACTTCCACCAAAACAGACCAATGACCTGAGAAACCCCCAGAAAGAACAAAACTCTAACCCTGTTTTAATAACTTAGCCACTTTATCTTATGATAAAATTACTTTCTTTTCTTTAATAATAAAAGCCCATTCTATATACCTTCTCTACTTAAGTTACCACAATGATTGTAGAAACTGTTTTTAAGCAAACTTCTGACAACATGCAATTACCATCAACATTGAACAAACTTGTTAGAAAAATGATTTAGTTTGTTTATATCTATTTTTATTATTTTAAATTAATACTCATATTTATTTATTAATATAAGCACTTATTTAATGTTGGCCATTTGAATAGAGCTCTTTTAATAATTTTTATTCATCAATTTAATATTACCATCCAGAGGTATTAAAATATACAGACACTGAACAACCAGACAAACACAAAACAAGTTACAACACATCAATAGAAACATATATCTTTGATTTCACTGCTTTTGAGAATTTTTCTGTAAACTGTATTGCTAAGTTTTCTTACTTTTCCAGTGGCTTAATTTTATTAGCTTCTATCATCCCACAGCCTTATCATTATGTAAGCAGTGGGAGGTTTATAAAGTTGCTGTTGGAACTGAAGGGTGAACATCCACAGCTGGAGTTGAAGAGCTATTAACAGCTTGAAAAGTACCCTAGGGACCCCTTCCCGGTTGCCATGGCAACACAAGCCTCAGTAGGAGGCTCTGGGTGGTCCTTTTCAGAGCATTCATAGTCATACAGATGTAAATTGGCCTCGAGCTGATCAGAGACAGAATCTTCCGCCTCCGCATTTTCAGAGGGCTTACCAGATTCTGTTTGAGGAGGCTTAAGAGCCAGAGTAATAAGATGTTTAGCTGTCTCAGAAACGTGAGGAATATTCAAACAAGCTCCCCATTGGTATAATAAGTCTCTTCCCCATAATTAAGTCCTACATCCGCAACATAAGGTTGCAGAGCGGCCTCTTGTCCTTCCGGACCTTCTACCTTAAATATCTGAGTACTCTGGTAAACATCCGTCATTGTGCCAAGGCCAGTGAAAACTGTCGGCACCTTCTGCAAAGTCCAAGCTTGTGGCCGATACCTTTTAGCAATGATAGAGACATCAGTCCCGGTATCCACCAATCCTAAAAATATCTTTCCATTTATTTTTATGGTAATTTCAGGCCTTTCATCCCCAATTGCTGTTTGCCAAAAAACTTTACTCCTGATGGAACCATTCCAAATTCCTCTGCACGTTTTAAAGGAGGTTTACGATACAGTAACAAAAGAAGTTGAGCTGTGCTATCTCCTGATTCAATCTGATAGGGAGTTAAAGTTTGTACCAATAAACAAATTTCTCCATCAAAATTGGAGTTAATGAACCTGGTTTGCACCAAAACACCTTGGGTCGTAAGACTGCTATGGCCAATGATGAAACCTACATTGTTTTCTGGGATAGGCCCTATAATTCCTGTTCTTATTTTTTGTATACCCAGTGAAGGCGTAATGAACTTGGTTTCAGCTGAGGGAAGATCGACAGCTGCACTGCCTTTGGTAACTGCCTTAAGCTCTGTTACAGGCTGGAGTGAGCTGCTCCGCTGCTGACTGGGTAGGTTTGAGCAAGGCTGGGAAATGTGCTCATATTGTTTGTCTGAGGGCCTTGAGCGAGGCCCGCTTGGAAGTTTCCCGACTTATTAACGAGACTGCCATTTTTATGGTATCTAGAATGGCATTCCTTGGCCCAGTGCAACCCCTTCTGACATGTAGGACACACGCGAGTCGGTATTGATCTATTATTGCCGCTAGGTGGCGCTCTCATACCAGGTTTGGCTCGGCAGTCTTTTTTCATTTGACCTGGTTTCCCACATTTAAAGCAATTTAAATTGTTAATCATAGGACTATGTCCCTTTATAGCGGCTGCAAGAAGGGTCATGTTATATGTATTAGACCCAATGTCTTGGCATGCCCTTATATAATCCTGTAAAGTACCTCCATTTGCCTTTATCAGACCCAAAGCCTTTTTACACTCACTATTAGCATTATCAAAAGCCAACATCAGAATAAGCATCTCTTTAAGGTCAGGCTGAGTTACTGTTTTGTTGACTGCATCTTCCAGCCTCGCTACAAATTCAACGTAAGGTTCAGTATTTCCTTGAACAATTTTTGAAAATGATTGTACAGCCTGTCCAGGGGTGGCGATTCGTCGCCAGGCAGCTAGGCAGCACAATCGAACTTGTACAATGGCAATATCATCGTATTGAGCTTGGCAAGGAACTCCAGCCCATTGACCTATTCCTAATATTTGTTCAGCAGTAATAGGCACTGGTGGATTTTGCTGTTGATTTCGTCGTGTTACAATATTAGCTTCATCAGCCCACCAAGTTTTAAATTGTAAAAATTCTGCTGGACTAAGAACAGCTCGAGCTAACAAATGCCAGTCCCAGGGTATTAATCTGTCTGCTTGTGCCAAACCTTGCACCAATCCTTGAGTATAAGGAGAATTTACACCATATTGAGTGCATGCTTGTTTTAATTCTTTGATAGTTTTAGAAGGAATAGGAGCATGCTCATACTGTACACCCCCTTGGGGATTGTCAGCATCTGCTGGAATTTGAGTTACTGTTACTGGAAAAGTAGAAAGGAGTTGCATAGCCTCTGAATCTCCCTCTCTACTTCCCTGTGCTATACTTTCAATAATTGAGGAGGATGGTGTTGGCACAAAAACAGAAACTTTAGGAGGGTCATCAAATGTTGTAAAAAATGGATCAGTAGATACCTTAGGCGGTGCAGATGCTGGTTCAAAAGACAATAAATCATAATTTGGAGTGGATGGCATAGCGACCGCTGGAAAAGTTCCATAAACTTCCTTTTTCCTTTCCTTCTTTTTATTAGACCTAAGTTTATCTGTTTTTGCCTGTTCATTAACCTTTTCAAGTATATTTTCATTAAAACCACCATTAGCTTGTTCTGCTATCGGTCCAGCAATAGCAGTATCCTCTTTAACATCTTCGTTTTCATCTGATTGTAAAGGTTCAAGAGCAACAGAAATAAGACTATACAAAGACCATACTTGAAGAGGAATTGTTTCCCCTTTTTGATAAGCTCGCTGCAGTGATTTCATTACTAGTTTCCATTGTTTCAAATTTAACACATTCTGCCCTTGCAGCTGAAACCAATAACAATGTTTTTGTACAAGAGAACAGAGTTCTAGTAACTCATGGGTCAGCACAGATACCCCTGTCTTCTTTAACAGGGTCTTCAAAACTTTGGAATATTCCTCTAACTGAGTCAACTGATTACCCATTACCCTGATTATCAAGATTATTTGACTTACCACACAGAATGCAAGGACTGTCCGACCCAGCAGTCCTTGTTTCCACGGCACTTATCCAAAAGAAAAAGACTAGTCATGCCCCACGTTGGGCGCCATCTGTTGTAATTCAACGTGGAGGTAGACGGTGCCGGGAATGATCCAAAGAAAGACTGGGACCAGGAGACCTCACTCCATGTGGAATGCAGGCAAGTTTATTTCAGCTGAAGCTGCTTTTTATACTACAAAGCTGATAACAAAAGTAGGGCATCCTTCACTAGTTCCTCAGCTTGGTACGTGAGAGCGCTGCCTGTTTCTGTGTTCCCAGACAATCTTTCTTGGGAATTCAGACAATAACATCTTAGTGGTGGGTTCATTCCACTCTGCCTCCTCCTACTGATGTTTGCGGTATGCAGTGTCCTTGGAGACATTTACTAATGTTTCTCTGCCAGCAAGCATGCTTTTTAAATGCTTAACCCTTCATGCTCTGGCTCTCAGCATCTTTTCCAACATTATGTTCCTTTTTATTTCTGTGGGATAAGTCATAAGTTCCCCCCCTTTCATTTCTGGTTATATTTATTTGCATCTTCTCTTTTTTTTTTTTTTTTTTTTTTTTCTTTGTTAGGCTAGCTAGGGTTTTATCAATTTTATTAATCTTCTCAAAGAATCAGCTTTTGGTTTTGTTAATTTTCTCTATTTTTTTTTTTTTTGCTGTTGTCAATTTCATTTATTTCTGCTCTAATCTTTATTATTTCTTCCTTCTGCTTGCTTTGGGATTGTTTTGCTGTTCTCTTTCTAGTTTCTCTAGTTGTTCAGTTAAATCTTTGAGTTTAGCTCTTTCTTCCTTTTTAATATCAGCATTTAGGGCTATAAATTTCCCTCTCTAGAATACCTTTGCTAAATCCCATATGTCTTAATAAGTTGTGTTTTTATTTTCATTTGTCTCAATATATTTACTGATTTCACTTGCAATTTTTTCTCTGACCCACAGATTATTTAGGAGTGTGTTGTTCAGCCTCCACATATTTGTGAATTTACTTTTTTCCTGTCTAGTGTTGATTTCCAGTTTCATTCCATTATGATCTAAGAAGGTGCTTTGTATAATTTCAATCTTTTTATATTTATTAAGAGCTGTATTGTGCCCTAACATGTGGTCTATCTAGGAGAAAGATCCATGGGCACTTGAGAAGAATGTATAACCCGCTGAGTTTGGATACAGTGTTCTGTATATGTCTGTTAGGTCTAATTCATTTATCATATTGTTCAAGTCCTCTGTTTCCTTGTTGATCTTCGTTCTGGTTGTTCTATCTAATGACTGAGTGAGGTTTTGAAGTCTCCAACGATTATTGTAGAGATGTCTATTTCTCCCTTAGTTTTCCCAGAGTTTGTCTCATGTATTTTGGGACACCCGGATTAATTGCATAGATATTTATGACTACTATATCTTCCCAGTTGATTGTACCTTTTATTAATATATAATGGCCTTCTGTATCTCTTATAACTTTTTTATATTTAAAGTCTGTTTTCTCTGATATTAGTATAGCTACCCCTGCTCTTTGGTTAATATTTGCGTGGAGTATCTTTTTCCAACCTTTCACGTACAGCTTGTTTGTATCCCTGGGTCTAAGGGGAGTTCCTGTAAGCAGCATATGGATAGCTCATGTTTTTTATCCATTCTGTCAGCCTGTATCTTTTGATTGGAGAATTTAATCCATTCACATTCAATGATATTACTGAAAATGCACTATTTATTTCCTCCATTTTATTCTTTGGTTTTCATATGTCATCTTGTTTTTGTCTCTCTTTTTACTCTTTTGGTTATCCTTTCTGCTTTTCTTTCTTCTATACTCTCCTCCAAGCCTCTCTCTCCTGTCTTTTTCTTTCAGGTCCTAAGCCTTCCTTTAATGTTTCCTGCAAAGTTGGATTCTTTTTTGCAAACTCTCTCTTAGTTACTGCTTGTTTGTGAACACTTTAAACTCACCTTCATATTTGAAGGACAATTTGCTGGATAAAGATTTCTTGGCTGGCTGTTTTTCTCTCTCAGGATCCTATTTGTACCATACCATTGTCTTCTCATCTCCATGTTTCTGAAGAGAAATCCACACTAGGTCTTACTGGGTGTCTCTTATTTGTGATGGTTTGCTTCTCCCTTGCTGCTGAGAATTTTCTCTATCTTTGACATTTAACATTCTGAGTAGTATGTGTCTTGGAGTAGGTCTATTTAGATTTATCCTGATTGGGGTACAGTGCACTTCTTGGACATGTAAATTCATTTCTTTCATGAGTGTTGGGAAATTTTCAGCTGTTATTTCCTCAGATACTCTTTCTGCCCCTTTTCCCTTCTCTTCTCCTTCTGAAACTTCCATACATGTATGTTGTTGCATTTCATGTTTTCATTAAACTATCTGAGCCCCTGCTCAATTTTTTCCATTCTTTTCTTTCTGTGTTCTTTTCTTTATTCAATTTCAGCTCTTCTGTCTTTTGTATCACTTATTCTTTCTTCTATCATTTTGAGACTGTTGTTGTATGCCTCTAATTGGTTTTGATCTCACTTATTTTGTCTTTCATTCCCATGAGCTCTGTTACTTTTCTGTTCAGGATTTCAAATTCTTCTTTGCACCCATTCAATGTCTTTCTTAAAAAAAAAAAAAAAAAACAATTTATTGAAGTATATCATTCATACATGAACATACATAAACAATAAGTGTTCAGTAAATGTTGTGAACTTACAAATCAAACATGCATATCATCATCATCACGGCTCCCACACATCACATCACCACAAATACTTTGCATTGTTTTGAAACATTTGTTAACAAATTATGAAAGAGCACCATCATAATATTACTACTAACTATAGTCCTTATCTTCTTCCCCTATACTTTTATTTTTCTTTAAGGATTTATCTATTTATTTACTTTTATCCATTTTTACCACCACCACCCCCGTTTTTGCTGTTTTTGTGTCCATTCACTGGGCAACTCTCTGTGTCCGTTTCCTGCCCTCTCTTCTCATCCTTCTCCTCCTGTCTTCACTGGAACTCGATCCTCAGAACCTCCGATGTGGGAGAGAGGCGTCCTACCATCTGCACCACCTTAGTTCCTGGTTTTTCGGTGTGTCTCATCTTGGCTCTCCCTTGTGTCACTCTCCTGTTACATCATCATCTTGCTGCATGGCTCGTGGGGCCTGACCACACACCCAGGCATGAGGCCTGACGGTGCACCCATGCATTGGGCCTGACAGCGTATCCGTGCATGGGGCCTGGGGCACTCACCCACTCGCAGGACATGGCACACTCGCACACAGGGCCTGGGGGTTTCACCTGCTTGCGGGGTTTGGTGGCACACCCGCGCACAGGGCCTGGCAGCCTGAACAGCTTCTATATTTTTCTTTTTTAAAAATTTTTACTGGGAGGTCCCAGGAATTGAACAAAGGTCCCTCCATATGGGAGATGGACGCCCAACCATTTGAGCCACATCCGTCCCCTTGCTATATCTCTTAAGGTTGACCAAAGATACCTAGAGTTACAGTCATTTCCCATACAGGATGGTCATATAATGAATCATGCTTAGTTTATCACCAGCATTCTAAAAACCAGACCTAGGGAGAAAAACTAGGTCTGGGGACACATGCATGGTTTCTAATATAGTGAATGTTTAGTCTACCCTGATTATCACAAAATCAGGACAGCGAGAATATTCACATTAATGTCTTCTTGATGTCATTTATCTCTTTAACCTATCGTCTTTCAACTCATTAATATGATTTTGGAAATTTGTGCACATCTTGCTGATTAGTTCTATCAAGTCCTGCATCTCTTCTGGGCTTTGATATATTCCTTTTTTGGTGCCATGTCTTCTATTTTCTTAGTATGGCTCATATTTTTTGCTGATGTGTAGGCATCTGATTAGGATGTAGTTTACTCAGATGGTCAATTTCTTTCTCTTTTATAGGGATTTAGTGACAGGAGGCTGTGTGTTACCACTGCTCTTTGATTCTTGGCTTGACCTGTAGTATAAGGATTGTCTTTGCTAGTTGCTCAAAACTGGGCACTGGACCCAGTATCGGGTTGTAGACTTGCTTCCTAGGGCCTTGGGGAGGGAGGCTATAGAGACTGAGAAAAGTCTTTCCTACTTATTTTTAATTTTTTCATGTGCACTTCCTTGTTTGGCCAGCAGACAGCACTCTTTGGCAGCTCTCAGTTCAGTGCCTGGTTGGAGTGTATTTGTTGCAACACAGACCAGATCAATGTGATAGAGCTTCCTGTCTGGATACTTAAGAGCCTTGTAATTCGAATTTTCTCTGAGACAGTTCTCCAGCCTTCTCTGGCAGCCCAGTCCCTTTTCCAGGCTAGGAAATATTTCTACTCCCCTCTGAGTTTTCAACAGTCAGTCCTGGTTAGTAGAGGAGGAGATTATATCTTTAGCCCCTTGCTGGCTCCCAACACAAACAATGGCTCAGCCTCACCTGACCAGGAAGGGCTCCTGGGACACAGAAACCAAATTATTGAGTCAAAAGCTGAGTCATCCTTACAGTGTGTCCTTATCTCTCCCCTTTCCTGGGGAGATGGGTCCTCAACAATCAGTCCTGGCTAGAAGAGAGGGAGATTGGATGGTAGGATTTCTCCAGTCCTGTGCCTGCTCCCAGGGCAAACCACCGTGTGGTCCCACCTGGCCTGGAAGGGCTCATGGGACACAGCAGACCAAATCTTTGGCTCAGAAGCTGAGTCAGCCTTAGGCTGTGTCCCTTTCTCTCCCCTTTTCCGGGTTGTTAGATCCCTGGAGCCCCCTTAGTTTGTAAGAGCAGGCCCAAAGGCCCAAGAAAGTGTCTTTAGTGTGGGGAGGGTGCCGGCAGCAGCAGCCACTGGTTTCAACTCACAGTTCTGTGGTCGTGATTTCCCTCCTTTGTCCCTCTCTCCTCTGGGTGGTGTACAGCCTTTGCCTGGTGTCCTGAACCCTAGAAGATCTTTTTCTAGGCTGTTTCACCTATTCTATAGCTATTTTTCTGGAGGAGAAGAGAGTCCCATGTCTTTCTAGACCTAGTGGTTATATTTCACAGGTCGTCTTGGATTTTTGGATCAATTTTTTTTCTAAAACTTTAAGATTGCCCTAAGTTATTAAAACGGGCAGGGAGGGGGCAGATGTGACTCAAATGGTTGGGCATCCTCTCCCATATGGAGGAACCTGGGTTTGATCCCCAGGACCTCCTGGTAAAAATAAAGAAAAACATAGAAGGCATGTGGGCTGCCAGGCCCTGTGTGTGGGTGCATCATCAGGCCCCGTAAGCAGGTGAGCCCCCCAGGCCCCATGTACAGGTGTGACATCAGGTCCCACCAAGCCACACGGTAAGGTGATGACATAACAGGAGAGTGACACAAGGGAGAACCAAGATGAGACACACTGTAAAACCAGGAACTAAGGTCGCACAGGGAGTAGGACGCCTCTTTCCCACATTGGAGGTTCTCAGGATCGAATCCCGGTGAAGACAGGAGAAGGATGAGACGAGAGGGCAGGAAACAGACACAGAGAATTGCCCAGTGAATGGACATTAAAAAAACCCAGCAAAAATGGGGAGGAGGGAGGCATGAAAATGGATAAAAAAGTAAATAAATAAATCTTAAAAAAAAAAAAAAAAAGGGCAGGGAGCCATTAATGGAGCACAGACTGATGGAGTTTCAGTTAAAGGCCATGACTACTGGACAGAAAGCAGGTCACCTTGGAATGTAATAAACAAACTCTCCGGTCTCATGCTAATAGGACCTGGGTGAGGAAACATCCTGAGACAATGCCTGTGAATTGCAGAAATGTAAAGAACTGAGCCATTAACCTCTAAGACTTGCTAATTTCAGTCTTTAAGACTTGTTGATTTCAGCAAAATGTAACTGTTAAGTATCTATGGCCCTTGCACATGCTCACACGTATTTTCTTTGTTCTAAAGCCAAATAAAAGCCACACTTTATGAGGTGGCCGGGCTCTTCTCTCCATATTGGATGGAGGGTCCCCTGATGCCAATTCTTTCTTCTCTTTGTTTCTTTCTTTCTTATCTGCGGCACCGTTTTCACCGATCCAGTTCCTGAACGCCAACACAGACCAGATCTAAGGTGCCTGGAAAAGATACAGAAGAGACAGGCCTTGTCCCCTTTCACTTTCCCAGATGGCCAGCAGGTGGCACTTCTCAGCAAACCCCTCCATAGAGATGAATCCTTCAAACCTCTCTAACTAGCTCCTCTGAACCAGAAATTCAGAAGAGCTAGTTATGGTGGTTACATTTACCAAAGAGAAGCCATACTTGGCCCTCAGCTGCACCCTCCCTCTTCTCAGGGAGGAATATGTCCTTTCCCCTCTCCATTGGCCACTGAGCAATTGGCTTACCAAGGCTGTTCACCTCAGGGGTGGGGGATGGGCAACATTCCCATCATCAGAGGCAGCAACTCTTGGTTTTCCCTTTGGCCTCTTCCTGTTCCTGGTCTCTCTTGGGTGATGTGTGTGGCTCTTTCCTGGTATGCAGCTCCCTGAAAATGGCTCCCTTGGAGGACTTCCATGCCTTCAACCTATTTTGAAAGAGTGCTGCACCCTGACTGAGCTACTGTGACACCACATTGTTTTATATTTTTGATGCTACTGTTAATTTCCACTCATTTGCTGCTTGCATATAGATAACATAATTGTTTTTTGTATACTAGTCATGTATCTTGTGATCTTGCTAAGTTCACTCATTAATTCCCATCCTTTGTAAATTCATTTAGATTTTATATGTAAGTAATCATGCCATCTGTGAACTGATATTTTTTAAAATTTGTTTCCAAATGTATCCCTTTTCTTTCTTTGCCTTGTTGAATACTGGGTGAGAACTGATATGCTTGTCCCGTTCCCAGCTTTAGGGTTAAGCATTTAGTGTTTTACCATTTGTTATGTTAGCTGTGAGTTGTTGGCAGATACATTTAATCTGTACAAGGATGATTCATCTCTGTCTAGTTTTGAGAGTTTAATCATGTAAGAATGTTGAATTTTGTCTAATGTCATTTATGCATCTTTTGAGATGGATGGATTGGTATTCTATATTTTCTGTTAATTTCATGATTTGTATTAATTGAGTGTCTAATACACAACCAACCTTACATTCCTGGGGTAAAAATATTTGCTTATCATATTCTTTTCCCATATTGCTGGATTGATTTGCTAATATTTTGTTAATGATTCTGGAATATATATCAATGAGGGATACTGTTCTGTAATTTAAAAAATCATGACTACTCATCATAACTGACTGGTTTTGCAAAATAAGTTTATTTTATTTTATAAAATAATTTATTGATATGGTATAACTTTTTCTGTATATATTTGGTAGAATTCATCAGTAAAATTATGTATTCCTGATAGTTTCCTTGAGAGATTTTAAAAAATGAATTCAATGTCTTTAACATATGCAGGGCTATTATAATTTTTATTTCCTCTCAAGTAGATGAATTTGTATTTCAAAATGGACATTTCATATAAGATGTATTCATTGGTTTAAAATCAGTTATAATATTCCTTTATAACCCTTTTGTCACTAGTCTCTAATACCCCTTCTCTCCTTTGTCAATTGGAAATTTGTGTTTTCTCTCTTTCCTTGAATAGCCTTGCTAAACAATTATGATTTTTATTAATCTTTTCAATGAACGTTTCTGCCTTTTTAATGCATTTATGGCCAATATGCTTATTTGTGTATTACAAAGCTGTGACTTTGAAATGACCATTGCTTACTAAAGAAAAGTTGGGATTCACAAGATAACAAACATTTTTAAAAACTCAACCAAAATCATGCAACCAAGTGAAAAATACTACTTGGTTTGAATGCACATTTTATACCTAATGAAAATCATATTAAACAATTGTATAATGGCCAATTTAAATGCAGTGTTATATTATAAGCATGTTACTTTATGATTTAAAATATTATGCATGTGTACTAGTCTATTTTTAATAGGAGACATTTATTACATGCATTTTAAAACAAATATGGACCCATATTAAGGTGAAAAATGATGACTTCAAATAATGGAGATGATTGATTATGTAATTCCTCATGTCCCTCTGAGTGGAGAAGCTTCATGCACTACTGGGAGGCCAATGAGTCACATGCTACTTGATAATCAAGAATAAGCATGCATCCCAGATCTTTTCTTAGTGAAACAGGTTGGAGGAACATCAGCAACTATTACTTTACACACATTTAGTTCAGTTTATATTTGTCATTCTTTATAATTCATGGAACTACCTGTCACCAGGGTTTTTGTGTTACCTTTTTAAAATGTTATATAAGCAGAGTCATATACCATACATTCCATTCTTATACTTAGCATGATTTTCTTGAGGCTCTCTCATTTCGTTACATGCATCAGTAGTGCATACCTTTTTATTGTCCAGTAGTGTTCCATTGTGTGGACATACCACATTTTATCCATTTACCTGTTTCAGAAAATTTGGTGTGTTTCCAGATCTACCTAATATGAATAAAGCAGTTATGCAATGGTTAGATTTATTAACATTTGGGAGTGGATATGGGTCAAGCAGTTGAGCCCCACGTGGGAGGTCCTGGGTTCAGCTCCGGATGCCTCCTAAAAACAAAACAAACAAACAGAAAAAAAAAAAAAACAGGCAAGACAAATGAAAAAACCAACTCAGGGAAGCTGATGTGGCTGAGTGGTTGAGCACCAGCTTCCTACATACGAGGTTCCAGGTTCAATCCCCAGCCAGGTACCTCAAAAAAAATTTATTAACATTTATTCAATAAATTAATGGATTATTAATTACCATGTGTTAATTCCCGGTCACATATATTGAGGCCTTACATTACAAGAGTAAGCTCTGTCTAAATGATGATGCATCATAGCCAGTGTTTTAGTTTCCTAGGTTGCTCAAGCAAATACCATGAAATGGTTTAGGTTAAACAGTGGGAATTCATTCATAATTTGAGGTGGGGAAAAAGTCCAAATACAGGCATCATCAAGGTGATGCTTTCTTCCTGAAGACTGGCATTCTGGAGCTGACTGTCAGTGATCCTTGGTCCTTGGCTCCTCTGTTACTTGGCAGTGCACATGGAGGCCTCTCCTGGCCTCTGTTCTCTTCTGGGTTCTGCTGAATTTCAGCTTCTGGCTGTTGCCTCTGTGGCTCTCTCTCTTTCTGTCTGAATTTCACTCTGCTTATAAAGAACTCCAATAATAGGATTAAGACCCATCCTTATTGAGGTGGGCCACACATTAACTGAAGTAAACTCATCAAAAGGTCTACTTAACAATGGGATCACACCCACAGAAATGGATTAAATTTAAGACCATGTTTTTCTGGGGTACATACAGCTTCAAACCACCACAGCCAGAAACTGCTGACATTAGACAAAGTTCCTTAGCCCTTGGTTTCAGTGAAAATTATCACTTTCTCTTTGTTTCTGAATAATTTTCTGTATTTTGGAGATATTGTTCAAAGTTGACTCTAGCTGCTCCAAGAGACCTAAGCTGGGCAGTTTGACCATTGTTAAGAGAATCTACCTTAAGATGGCATATTCATTTGACTGCCATTTTGGTGCTGGCTGATGGCTAGGCTATTAGTGTAGAAGGCAGCTTCTAAATGGTTCCCAGCTCAGAGCTTGCAGGAGGCACATCCAAGGCCTTAGGATCCAGGGATGGGTATTGGTGCATATCACTTTGATCTCATTCCACTCACAATATAATCTCATGGCCAAGCCAGAAGATGGGAATGTGGATGGGCAGACATAGGCAAAGGAAGAAAAGGAGAAATCAAGTTAGGGGAAATTTTGCAATCTCCACCAAACATACATTTTGGTAGTTTTATCCTGAATATCAGTAATTTTTTTTTTTATACTACAATTTTCTAAAATTTACATTTTCACCTATGTGATTCTCAATGTGGAAGTTTAATACATTTTTAATACTAATCATAGATATGGAAAAGTTGTTAAAGTATAAAATATTCCAAGTATTCACTGCAGAAGACTTAAAAATTTTTTTCTATGTATATGATCATATAATCTGAGAGAAATTCTATTTCTATTAATGGCATTCCAATTATTTTAAATCATTTCCACCCTTAGTGGGTGGGGACTCACAGAGAAAATGATAAGGTAGATGAGTTAGTTGGAGTTTTAATGCTGGAGCCCTGGGAAGTAAACAAACAGGAGAGGAATAAAGAGGAGTAGAAACAGCTCCATAGACATGGCAGAGGCCTCAGGAAGAGAGACGAGTCGTTTGCTTGATAGTCTACAGCTGGCCTTGTGGAGAAAGCAGAGCAGCTGAGCCTGAAGAGAAATGAGCCCCAGGAAGAGAAGAACCCAGGAAGCCTGAACCCTTGCAGACACCGGCAGACATCTTGCTCCAACACATGGCAATAGACTTTGGTGAGGAAAGTAACTTATGCTTTATGGCCTGGTAACTGTAAGCTTCTACCCCAAATAAATACCCTTTTATAAAAGCCAACAGATTTCTGGTATTTTGCATCAGCACCCCTTTGGCTGACTAATACAGTATGATATGAATTTAAGCAGGGATCAGGACAGGCTTGTCTAGCTGCTAATTTGGAAACTCGAATTTCTGATATTGTATTATTATAATTCAGATTTATTGTAGTGTTTTTGTCAATAATAACCAACTGGTTAATGGCATATATTTCTACACATGCTGTGGTTTTTAAAAAGTTAATGGGTTTGTATTTTATAATTTCTTTCTGCATTTATGAAGATGATCATATGATTGTCTTATAATCCATTAACATGATGAATATATTTCTAAATAATAATCCATTTACTGAATTTGTAAATTTCTGATATTATCATTGATGATATCAGAAAAGTTCTCAAATTTAATGAAAGACATGAATAAACACATTTAAGAAGCCTAATGAACACCAAACAAGATAAACTCAAAGAGAACCATATCCAGACACATAGTAAACAAATTGTCCAATGCCAAGACAAGAAGAGAATTCTGAAAGCTGCAAGAAAAAAGCAATGAGTTATGTACAAGGGAATCCCAATGAGATTAAATGCCATTTCTAATCAGATACCATGGAGGCAAGAAGGCAGTGGTATGAAATATTTAAAGTGCTGAAAGAAAACAATAGTCAACCAAGGGGAAGTGGATGTGGCTCAAGCATTTGGGCACTTGCCTCCCACATGGGAGGTCTTGGGTTTGGTTTCCAGTGCCTCCTAAATAAGACGAGCAGATGCTGCAACGAGCAGACGCTGCAATCAGCAGATGCCACAACAAGCAGACGCCACAGACACCACAACCTGCAGACACCACAACCAGCAGATGCCACAATGAGCAGATGCCATAACCAGCAAATGACACAACCAGCAGGGAGCGGAAGTGACTCAAGTGGTTGGGCACTTGCTTCCCACATGGAAGGTCCCAAGTTCAGTTCCTTGTGCCTCCTAAAGAAGATGAGCAGACAGATGAGGGAGCCATCTAGGGGAGAAGGGGAATAAAAATAATAAACAACAAAAAATTTTTAAATCATCAACCAAGAATTTTGTATCTGGCAATCTTTCTTTCAAAAATGAGGGAGTCCATTAACACTAAGCCTGTCCTATATGCAAGTCTAAAGGGCATTCTTCAGGATGAAAAGAAAGGATGCTAGACAGTGGATCAACACAGCATAAAGAAATAAAGACCTCTGGTAATGGTGACCATTGGGTAATTGTAAATGCCAGTACTATTGTATTATATTTTTTGACATGTAACTCCATTTCTTCTTCCAGGTGCTAAAATGCTAATGCATAAAAAGTAATTATAAATCAATGGTTTTGAACATACAGTGTACAAAGATATAATTTGTAACAAGTACTGAAAACATAGGGGGGTGGAGCATATAGGAACAGTGTATGTGTATGGTATCAGAGATAAGTTGGTATCAAATCAAATATTATTATAGAATTATGATGTTAAATTTTATCCCTAAGATAACCACAAAGAAAATACATGAAAAATATATTCAAAAAGAAATGAGAAGGGGGGGACGGATGTGACTCAAATGGTTGGGCGTCTGTCTGCCATATGGAGGGACCCGGGTTTGATCTCCAGGACCTCCTGGTTAAAAAAAAAAAAAAAAAAAAATACAAAAGAAATGAGAAGGGACTCAAAATGTTACAATACAAAAAATCAAATAAACATGAAGTAGGAATTAACATAAGAATTAAGGATCAAAAAAGATATGACTTAAAAAGACTAAATGGCAAAATAGCAGAAAAAGTCTTGCATTCTTATTAGTGACTTGGAGTGGATTAAACTCTCCAGTCAAAAGGTAAAGGTTGGCAGAATGGATAAAAGAAGCATGACCCACCTATATGCTGTTTACAACAGACTCATCTTAAATTCAAAGATATCAGTAGGTTGAAAGTAGTAACCAAAAGAGAGCTGAGGCAGCTATACTAATAAAAGAGGCTTTAAGTAAAAAACTGTTATGTTGGACAAAGAAAATCATTATATACTGATAAAGTGTCAATTTAAGAAGACATAACAATTATTAATATATATATACACACCTAACAGCAAAGCCCCAAAATATATGAAGAAAATAGTAACAGATCTGAAGGGAGAAGTAGATGGTTCTACCGTTAATAGTAGGATATTTCAATACATCATTTTCAATAATGGATAGAACATCTAGATAGAAGATCAATAAGGAAAAAAGAGACTTGAATAACACTCTTAAACCAGCCAGACCTATCACACATATATAGAACACTTTACTCAACAGCAGCAGAATACACATTCTTCTCTAGTGCACATGGATCATTCTCCAGGATAAAACACATATTAAATCACAAAACAAGTCTTAATAAATAAAAAATATTGAAATCCTACAATGTATATTCTCTGACTACAATGGAATGAAGCTAGAAATCAATAACAGAGGAAGAAAAGGAAATATGTGGAAATTAATGTAATCCTAAACAACCAGTGGGCCAAAGAAGAAATCAAGGGAAATTAGGAAATACCTTGAGGTGAATGAAAATGAAAACATACCAAAACATGGGATCAACAAAGGCAGTACTGGGAGGGAAATTTATAGCTCTAAATGGTTACATTAAAAAAGGAAGAACTGGGAGCAGACGTGGCTCAAGCAGTTGAGTGCCTGCCTCCCACATGGGAGGTCCCGGGTTCAGTTCCCAGTGTCTCCTAAAGAAAAAACAGACAGACAATGAGCAAAAACAACAAGCAGACAAGAAGGGAACCAACTCAGGGGAGCCAATATGGCTCAGTGGTTGACTGCCAGCCTCCCACATACAAGGTCCTGGGTTCAATCCCTGATCCCGGTACCAAAAAAAGGAAGAGCTGAAACCAGAGACTAACCTTGTAACTGGAGGATGTAGAAGAACTTGAGCAAACTAAACTGAGAGCAAGTAAAAATAAGTAAATAAAAATTAGAGTGGATAAAAATGAGATAGAGAATTTCTAAAAAAATAGAATCAAAACCAAAAGTTGGTTCTTTGAAAAGAGCAATAAAATTGACAAACCTTTAGCTAGATTGGTGTTTTAGTCTGCCAGGCTGCTGAAAATGCAATACATCAGAAATGGGTTGGCTTTTACAATGGGGATTTAACTTGTAATTCTTTCTCCCCAAAGACCAGCTCCATTGTCATATGGCAAGGCTCATGGTGGCATCTGTTGGTCTCTCCCTTCTCATCCAGATTTTATTGCTTCAGCTTCTGGCTTCCTCTCAGCTCCTGTGGTTTTCTGTCTCTCTCTGTGTATTCACTCCATTTATAAAAGACCCCAGTAAGAGGATTAAGACAAGTCCTATTGAAGTAAACTAATCAAATGGTCCCACCCACAATAGGTTCACACCCACAGGTATGGATTAGCTCTAAGGACATAATTTCTCCGGGGTTCACAAAAAATTTGAACTACCACAACTGGCAAAGAAAAAGGGCACAAATAACTAAAATATGAAATGAAAAGGGGGACATTACTACCAATCCCACAGAAATAAAAAAGGACTGTAAGAGGATACTATGAGCAACTGTGTAGCAATTTGGCAATTTGATGTAGTTATGAATTCCAAAAATAAGTATTGGATTATGCTTGTAAACTAGTCTGTTCATCTGGGCATGATTAAGTTATGGTTGGGGCTTTGATTGGACCACATCAGTAGGGCGCTGAGCCCCAACCCTTGGTGGGTGGGGTCTCAATGATAAAAGACATGACAAAGGACAGAATTGGAGAGTTTTTGATGTTGGAGTTCTGATGCTGAGTGTTAATGCTGGAGCCCAGGGGAGTAAACACACAGAGGTCCTTGGTCATGAAGAAGGAGAGTAGTCTCCGGGAAGAGACAAGCTGTTTGCCTGACAGTTCACAGCTGGTCTTATGGAGAGAGGCAAAGCCTAGAGAGCATCATAGTCTACAGCTGACCTGGTGGAGGAAAGAGAGCTGAGCCTGGAGAGAAATGGAGGCCTGGGAAGAGAGGAACCCAAGAAGCCCAAACCCTGGCAAATGTCAGTAGCTGTCTTGCTCCAACATGTGGCAGCAGACTTTGGTGAAGGGAGAAACTTATGCTTTATGGCCTGGTAACTGTAAACTTCTACCCCAAATAAATACCCTTTATAAAGATCAACCGATTTCTGGTATTTTGCATCAGCACCCTTTTGGCTGACTAATACAAACTGTATGCCAAAAAATTAGACAACCTAGATGAAATGGACAAATTCTTAGAAACACACAAACTACCTACACTGACTCAAGAAGAAATAGATCTCAACCAACTAATAACTAGTAAAGAGATTGAATTAGTAATTGACAACCTCCCAACAAAGAAAAGTCCAGGCCCAGATGGATATACTGGTGGTTTTTACCAAATATTCCAAGAAGAACTAACACCAATCCTGCTGAAACTCTTCCAAAAATAGAAGAGGAGGGAATATTCCCTAACTCATTCTATGAGGTCATATTTGCCCATGACATCTGAGCCATCAATAAAAAATGCTCAGGAGCCTGGTGTGTGCATGGATGGTGGCAGGGATGTGGGCGCTGCCCCCATGGGTCCAATCCCATGTGCCCCACATCCCACAGCCCACAGAGATGTCTTACAAACCGAACTTGAACGTCCACATGCCTGCCACCTCCCTCAACACAGCTGGAGGTGTCCACTCTTCTACCAGCATGGTAATATCCTCACAGTACTGCCAGATGCTGAGTGACATGGGCTGCCATCCCTTGGCTACACCCAGGGAACTGGGAACAGCCAAGTTCCCCAAAGCAAATACGCTTTCATCATCGAAGAGTTGGGGAAAGAGATCAGACCCACCTGTGCAGAGTGCAAGGGAGAGACTAAAAGGAGGCATCATTCATGATAGAGGACTGGTTCAGGAATGCTTGGCAGGAAGAGAACAGAATGCCAGATCCTAGCTGCTTTGTTAGCTTTGAAGGCTTTCCATCTTTTTACAAGATGAGAAGATATAGTTCATCTCCCTTGTTCAAATAAACTCTTGTTTTCAAAATGTTAACAGTTTTTATTTCTCCCCATTTCCCTCTCATGGTTCACTACACTATGAACCTGCCTACTTTAAGATTAAGGAAAGATTTTGCAGTTGATTAGGATTTGTGTTTTAAGTAGTTAGGAAGTACCTGGGTGTTTGTTTTTTGTTTGTTTGTTTGTTTGTTTTTTCCTTAAGCATTGATTAAAAAATAATACATGGAGGGAAGCAGATGTTGCTCAAGTGACTGAGCTCCCATCTACCATAAAAGGAGGTCTAGGGTTTGATTCCTGGGGCCTTCTGGTGAAAAGAAAGCTGGCCCATGCAGCAAGCTGGCCTGTGCAGGAGTGCTGGTCCTCAAAGAAAGCTGGCACAGAAAGATGATGCAACAAAAAGAGACACAGAAGAGAGACAATAAGAGATGCAGCAGACCAGGGAGCTGAGGTGGAGCAAGAGATTGAGCACCTCTCTCCACTCCAGAAGGTCCCAGGATCAGTTCCCAGTGCTGCCTAAAGAGAAGACAAGCAGACACAGAAGATCACACAGAGAGCAGAGAGCAAATGCAAAATCAATAATGGGGGGTGGGGGGGAGAAATAAATAAATCTTTAAAAAGTAACAATAATAACATATGGAAAAGTTACTTATCTTACATCAAACTTGGAGTTTGCCTCCAAGATACCAGTAACTCACTTTAATCTTCTCTTCTGAATACATTTATGTTACCTAAATTGTTCTTTATTCTTTTCATAAGCTAATACAACTCTAAGGATTCTGTTTTAGCAAATACTGATAGCATGCTTTACTTAGTAGCCAGTCCCAGTTTCACATACAATGTAGATTCTGCTTAATATAACTTTTTTGCTTAAGCATTTGCTTTGAAGTCAAATAAAAACTGCACAAGTTATAAATACAGTAGAGCAATCTATCATATCTAATGAGGACCCCCCCCAAAATTTTCATACTGAGACTATGTGTAGATTTCAGTTTTGTGTTTCCTATAATTGATAAAAATGTCTGGAAAAAAATGACTAAAACTGTTTACATCTTTGTATTTATTACTTGATGTAACAATAAAGCTTCTTTTCTTTTTTTTTTTTTTTTTAATTAAAAAGACTGACCACACCAAGTATTGGCATGGATGTGGTAAAACTGGAACTTTCACACAGAGTTGGTAGGAACACAAAGTAGAATAGATATTTTAGATATCCCTTTGTCAGTTTCTTAAAATTAAACATTTCACCTACTTTGTGACTCAGGCATCGTTCTGAGTTATTAACAGAAGAGGAATGAAACAGTCATATAAAGAATTATATACAAATTCTCATAGTTTTATTTGCAATGGCCCAAAACTGTAAATAATCTAAATGTCCACAGACCAATGGATAAATAGTGCCATATCCAAAGAACAGAATACTACACAATAAAAACAATGAGCGAATTATGTAGCATGAAGGAAACCAGAAGGAAAAAAATAAGTAAACACTCTATGATTGATTGCAATCACAGGAATTTACAGAAAATGCAAAATAGACTATTGTAGAGAAAAGGCCTAGGAGAGAAGAGAGATACTATAATGGGAATGGGTTACATATTTGGGAGACAGACATCTTCATTATCAACCACTGTGCTACATCTGCTCCCCAATGAGAGTAGTTTTTTTGTTTGTTTTTAGGTGTTACCAGGAATCGAACTTGGGACCTCATACATGGGAAGGAGGTGCTGAACTAGTTGAGCTACATCTGCTCCCCTCATTATTATGTTGATGTTTTCATGGTTTACATGTACATGAATCTATCAAATTGAGTATTAAATATGAGTATTTTATTGCCATGCCAATTACATTTTTTTTTTTTTTTAATTTTTTTTTTTTAATTTTATTTTTATTTATTCATTCATCCTCCCCCCGCCACTTGCGCTCGCTGGGCCAGCCAACCACACCGTGCGTGCGGGCCCGCCCCCACCAGGAGGCCCCGGGAACCGAACCCGGGGCCCCCCACACGGCAAACGGGAGCCCCACTGACTGAGCCACAGCCGCCTCCCCCAATTACATTTTAATAAAGCTTTAAAAATGGTTCCAAATAAAATCCTAAATCTTGAATTCTTCTTGTGAAATCAGATTTGGCAACCCTGTATTGACTCCAACATCACTTTCCTCATGCTCTGGGAGGTGCAGCCTTAACTCAGTGGCAGCACATATTTGTGAGTAATGAATGCCATTTCCATCTGAGTCAACAGGAATGCTAACTGAGTCCCAAAAGCCAAATCCCTTACTATGGGATTTCGCTTTTCTATACCTTTCTTTTCCTGTCTCTGCAGAAATGTAGGTAAAAGCACAGATAGGCTACAAAAATCCAAAAAAAATTTCTCCTTTCTCTAATGACCTCAGTTACAAAAGATACACAGTGGGAAGTAGGTGCAGCTCAAGTTGTTGAGTGCCTGCTTCCCATGTATGAGGTCCCAGGTTCGATCCCCAGTACTTCCTAAAAACAAAATGAAAACAAACAAATTAAAAAAAAAAAAACCTCTCACTGAGAAGTGGATGTTGCTCCGTGGTTAAGCACCTGCTTCCCATGTACAAGGTCCTGGGTTCAATCCCTGGAACCTCCTTTAAAAAAAAAATAGACACACAGGTCTGGAGGTCCTGAGAACTTCTTTAACAATTAAGGTTCCCCCTGGCCCCTTGTAGTCTTAAAACCAGTTAAGAGTAGCCTACTAACTCTGGACATCAGGGCACATGGTCCTTGCAGGATTTGGGGGAGAGATTTCCCTCAATAGTGCTGGGAATTATAATATATATCTGTAAACAAAAGAAAAAAACTCATGTTATTTCCAAAAGCACAGGAGACTGCAACCAACTCCTCAGGGTGCCCCCTCCTCAGGGTGAATACTGAGCCTACGACAAAATCCTGGTAAAAAATCAGGGCCACAAAGCCTGCAGCCTTCCCTAGGAGGCCTTGGACAGGAATGCTAATTAGGCCAAACCTGGGAGAGAGCTACTTTCTGCCATTATAGTGTCCCATCTGAGGCACACAAAGTTTGGACTCCCCACAAATGCAGTTTACCCCATCAAGGCTGACAAACTCAATTTAGTTTTCAATAACTTTATGCAGAGAATAGAACCCTCTAGTTTTAAACAAAAAGAGCTTTATAATTGTACAAAACAGAGCAGTGCTGGCAGGCAGTTGCCTTTTTGTTGACTTGAAGGCTGGGAAATTCATCACAAGAATCACACATGACCAACAATGTCCCTGAAAAAGTTCATTCCCTGCAAGCTGCTAGCAGAACATAGATCAGGTCCTCTGGGCCAAAACTGGATCAAGTTCATGCCCTAAATAGGGCCCAGGCTACACATGATGCCCTCCAGCAAAAAGGTGAGCTGAAAGATCAGAAACAGTGAGCACATTGGGATGAGTGATGCACACTGTGTGGCTCTTCCAGGTAGAAGAGGCAAAATGGCTATGTCAGTCTGACAGTGACATAAATCTGGCAAAGGCCCGGGCAGGTTAGGAAGTGCAATACAACTGCCTAAAGCTTTTCACGTGTCTGGAAAGTTGAAAGAATTTCCCCACTTTGGATGTAAAGATGTGAGGTTCAATTCAGGTAGATAGATGGCTCCCTCACACAGGCTTTCCACCAGTGTTGTTATGCTAAACAAGGAAAGAACACTCTCTGCACACCTAAGTCCTCTCTCCAGTGTGAATTCTCTGGTGTCAAGTGAGGGCAGATCTTTGGTGAAAGGATTTCCCACATTTGCTGCACTCAAAAGGCCTTGCTCCAGTGTGAATTCTGCAGTGTATGAGGTTGGATTTGTAGTTAAAGGATTTCCCACAGTCACTACAGTTCTAAGGCCTTTCACGAGTGTGAACTTTTTGGTGTCGCGTGAGGGCAGAACCTTGACTAAAGGATTTCCCACATTCATTGCATTCATAAGGCCTTGCTCCAGTGTGAATTCTCCAGTGTTGCATGAGGTCAGATTTGCAGTTAAAGGATTTCCCACGATCACTACACTCATAAGGTCTTTCACGAGTATGAACTCTCCGGTGTC
>JAKSZT010054317.1:1626091-1667836 GCA_026826555.1 Tolypeutes matacus
TTTATTTTTTTTTTTAAGATTTTATTTATTTATTCATTTATCCCCCCCTTGCTGCTTGTGCTCGCTGGGTCAGCTAACCACGCCGTGCGGGCGGGCTTGCCTTCACCAGGAGGCCCCGGGAACCGAACCCGGGGCCTCCCATATGGTAAACGGGAGCCCTACTGATTGAGCCACAGCCGCTTCCCTTTATTTTTTTTTAATTGTACAAATGTCACATAAAAAATATAGGGGATTACCATATGTCCCACTCCCCACACCTCCCACATTTTCCCACATTAACAACATCCGTCATTACTGAGGTACATTCATTGCAAGTGATGAACACATTTTGGAGAATTTCCACTTAGTATGTATGAAAGTTTACATTGTATTTTACACTCTCTCCCACCCAATTCTGTAGTTTATTGCAAGTTTTATATTGGATTGTATCTGTCATTCCTTGACATCCTCTCCAACACTTGTAGTCCTCTGCTTTTTTAATAGCTGTCAGCCTAATGGGTGTAAGATGATATCTCATTGTAGTTTTGATTTGCATTTCGTTAATAGGTAGTGATGTTGAACAACTTTTCATGTCAATTTTAGCCATTTTTATTTCTTCTTTAGAGAAGTGTCTATTCAAATCACTTGCCCATTTTTTAAATGGGTTCTTTGTCTTTTTTCTTTTCAAGTGTAGGATTTCTTTATATATGTTGAATATTAAGCCCCTATCATATATAAGATTATCAAATATTTTCTCCCATTGAGTAGGCTCAATACTGTCTTGCAGTTGGATTTGATGTATAAATCACAAGTGGGATTGGTTCAACTGCTAGAAAAGCAGAAAAACTTAGCAAAGTGGCTTAGTTAATAAAAATGTCCAATTTGCTTTAAACTACAAACTTACTGGAAATTGTAAGAGTTAAGGTTATATAGATGCCTTTATATTATAAAATAGTAGAAGAAGAATATCTGAAATTACTATAAATAGGTGGATTTAGCTATAGTAATGGTAATTATAAATTGAACTTATCTATGCCTAGAACCTACTATAGTAAAAGAATTCTAAACTGAGTTTGCCTTTGCTTTCAAGGTTGGCTTCAACTTTGATGGCAACTACTCTATTCTCTAGCTTGTAGCCTAGCAATTATGGCTCAGGGGAAGACAAACTTGAGACACCCCTGTCTCTTGTCCTTCCACTGGTGCCAATAACTCTGCTTTCTCTTGTGACTCCAAGGGTGAACTAAATTCCTGCCTAGTGGAATTCTCTAGCCTCAGGGTTGAACATCCACTCTTCCAGTCCAGTGGCTGCCAGAATCCTGTTATCTCCAAGGACTAGGAAGTGGGGGAGGCCTTCCACCTCGAATGTTGAGGTTCCTAAAAGCAGCAATTCATGAGAGAAACCAGTTTCCCTGAAGTTTCAATGACTTCAATGAGTATATACTGGAATTAGTGTTGCTCATCCACGGTTTGCCAAAGTCAAAATGGGAAATAAGCAAAGTTTTGAAGTAAAGGAAAATTGTATCTTAAAGCATTGGGGGCATTTTGGTTATAAGCCAATAATTAAGGAAAAAAACTGTTGTGCAAAATCATATGGTCACAGTGCAGATTAGTAAGAAATAGCCTTCAAAGAGATATTTTAAATATTATCTTACTAAATTTATTTTGTAAAAGAATGAAAATTATAAATAACAATGAGTTGTGTGTTTCTGTGTCTAACTCTCTATTCATATCTGCCTATTTGATCAGTGTATATCTCATACATCAGGATGGTAATAGCAAATTAACAAATCTGGATATAGAAACTATTGGGAAAGGGAAAGTTTTTCCTAAGCTCTTTAACCTACTCAGCCCCTAGAGCCTTCTCTTTGCAAGAGCTATGGGGGGGGGGGGGGAGGAAGAGGTGTGACAGATTAAAACTATCTTCTAGGCTGGGGAATTAATTAGTTTGTCCTGTAATTCCCCAATTTAAATCTTTTAACAACCTTAAAATAAGGGTGGTTAATAATACTATTACCATGATTTTTACCAATAATAAAAAATAAATAAATAAATAAAATAATGATTAAAAAAAAAGTGTATAAATCAAAAAAAAAAAAAAAATAATAATAATACTATTACCAAATTTCAGTAAGTAAAAGAAAAGTCTTTGAAAGCTATGGAAAAATAATTTTAAACCAATTAAACAATTTTAATTATTCCAGAACAAACCTAGCAGTATACTTTTAAGAGTATTCACAGTTTTAGGATTGTATTAAAGAGAAGAGGTTTACCTGTAAAGGAAGAAAAAAAGAACATTCCTTGCATAAACTATAATGGTTTCAATTTTGTTTAGCTTGGGTGTTATCTCCCTAGGTTTCCAGAATACTAATAAAATAAATCAACATTATATGTATTAAATCTTTAAGATGATGAAAGTTGTAAGTTCATGTCTAATGAAATTAAGTTAAAGAAAGAAATGTAGATCTGCCCTTTCTTAAATGGATAGTCAATTTCATTGGTTGCTAATGGTAATTTAGTAAGAGTATTTTAAGGTAAAGTAACAAATATGTGGTTATGGCTAATTATAAAGAGTTTATAAAAGCATCTTCTAAACTGAAGCATTTAAATGGCTAATTCCAGGAAGCCATTATTAATTATAAACCTAGATTGATATTAATAACAAAAAGTAACTTCATTAACAGGGAAACCTATAAGAGACCACCTCAATCTGCATATTGAAGTGGTGGTAAAGAAAGATAACATTGGTTCCATTGGGGATCTTAGGTTTTCACAAATAATGGAGTAGTTTTTCCGGTGCTGCTAAAGTAAAATACCTGCTAATTAACATAATCATGGTAAAGGTATAGAAGTAAAAAGCAAAATACTAAAATAGTTAAGTTCATTTGATATGTTATACATTGCATTGGAAGTGTTTGAAAAGTGTATAAAGATTAAAAGAGATAGACTTCAGGGAAGCAGATGTGCTCAAGTGACTGGGCTCCCGTCTATCATACAGAAGGTCCAGGGTTCGATTCCTGGGGCCTCCTGGTGAAGGCGAGCTGGCCTGTGTGGCGAGCTGGCCCATGCGGAGTGCTGGCCCGCACAGGAGTGCTAGCACAGCAAGATGATGTAACAAAAAGAGACACAGAGGAGAGACAATAAGAGATGCAGCAGACCAGGGAGCTGAGGTGGGGCAAGAGATCGAGCACTTCTCTCCCAGTCCAAAAGTTCCCAGGATCGGTTCCCGGTGCCACCTAAAGAGAAGACAAGCAGACACAGAAGAATACACAGTAAATGGATACAGAGAGCAGACAGCAAGTGCAAAACAATGAGGAGGGGGAGAAATAAATAAATAAATAAATAGATAGATAGATAAATAAATAAATAAATAGATAGATAGATAAATCTAAAATAATAAAATAAAATAAAATAATAAAATAAATAGACTTCAGTATTGTCAAAATCTTTCGTGCATCAAACCAGGCCCAAATACCCTGCATGATGCCTCTCCATTTGAGCTATTGGCTAGGTTGGTCAGTGACCCCTAAATAAAGTATCTACTACATTTCTGGTTATGCACCTGAAGTGGATGGAGAATACATAGCAGTTTCAGACTCCTGCAGCAGCCAGCAATGACTCAATATGGCCAGACGTACAATGGCTATTGCCTCCAGACTGGCTCTGTTTCATAGTGCAAAGGGTGCTATGCACCAGGCCAGTAAAAGACTGGAGCCTTAACCTTCCTAGCTTCTCTCTAGGATCAACTGTGCTGTAGCATGCTGGCTGTGTGAAGGGCATACCAGGTGGAGCAACAATTACCAGAGTACTGTGAGTAGAACTTAAACCAACACAACTGGCATTATGGCCTGCTCCCATGAAGAGATAACATCTATGTACGGTAAGCCTGGAGCTTGGATCTATTAACTGCAGCTTGGTTTACTGTTCTTAACTTAAAAGGATGCCTTTTTCTGCATTCCACTCCACCTGGACTTCCAATTCCTTTTTGCCTTTGAATGGCAGGAGCCCAACTTTATTTATTTTTTTTTAAAGATTTTTTTTTTATTCATTTATCCCCCCCTGCTGCTTGTGCTTGCTGGGTCAGCTAACCACGCCACGCTGGCGGGCTTGCCTTCACCAGGAGGCCCTGGGAACCGAACCCGGGGCCTCCCATATGGTAAACGGGAGCCCTACTGATTGAGCCACAGCCGCTTCCCATGGAGCCCAACTTTAAACCTCCAGTCCAGCACATGGACCGTGTTGCCACAAGAATTCCACGACAGCCCCCATATTTTTGGGAATGCCATAACTCAGGACCTACCTGATTTCCACTTGCCTCAGAGCTCCCTCCTACAATATGTGGATGATCTGTTGCTTTGCAGTCCAACAAAGGTAGTTTCTGATGTTAACACCATTTTGGTCCTTAATTTCCTAGCCGACAGAAACTACAGAGTATCGGCACCCAAGGCACGAATCTCTCAGCAGAAAGTCTCCTATTTAGGGTTTCTTGTCACCCCAGGGGGAAGATCCCTCTCCCCAGAAACGGTTCAAGCTATCACTAGTATTCCCCAGCCTCAAATAAAGAAACAACTGCAGGATTTCCTAAGAATGACTGGTTACTGTAGATTGTGGATACCCAGGTTTAGCGAAATAGCCCATCCACTGTACAGTGCTATTGCAGGGACTGATAACCATCCCTTAGAATGGGGAACAAACCTGGAAATTGCCTTCCATGCTTTAAAATAGGCTTTAATTAGCCCTCCAGCCTTAAGAATTCCTAACTTAAACAAGCCTTTCTTTCTAAATGTAGCTGAGAAGAAGGGAGTGGCTCTAGGAGTGTTGGTCCAGAAACTGGATGAGATTTCAAACCCAGGTCTCCCTCCTAGTGCTTATTCCAGAACTTGTCCCACTCATTCCCTGGGGAGGACTGGCAGACCTACATGCCATCCTGCCAGGGCTAAGCATTTTTCCCACCAGAAGGGAAACAGCAAGCGAGTTGGCTAAAGATCCACTTCAGCTTAGTCACTTCGAGATGGTCTATGGGCAACCTTTCCTCATCCAGGACTGTTTCCATTTCCTGTATTTTCTCCCTATACAATAACTAAAAGGGCAATGCCTCTTCTCATGCCCTCTTAGCTGTCTTAGGCATAACCACCACTGTGGGAACTGGGGTTAGCAGTTTATACCAAACCCCACTGGTCTACTACAGTCTCTTCCTAGAGCTAACCAACAGCGTAGAAGAAACTAGCCTAGAAGTTCTAAGACAGCAAATGAAGTTTCTTACCACCGTGGTGCAGCAAAATCACAGGACACTTAACATGCTAACAGCAGCACAGGGAGGAACATGTCTGTTCCTTAAGGAGGAATGCTGTCTCTATGTAAATCACTCTGAAATAGTCCTAAACAGCTTTCAAAACCTGCAAGGTAAAGCTCACCAACTTTGGGAGAAAGCAGCCTTTGGAGGTACCTGGCCTTTCCTACTCTTGTGGTCCAGTATCCTTTTAGTGGGACCATGTGTCTTCAAAATTCTAATTAGATTTATTTCTTCCAGAATCAACACCTGGTTAGCCATGTGGGGATTTCATCCAGCTCCACCCAACTGTGCCAGATTTGTCTTCCCCCAACCATAATAGAATAGCAAGAGGGTTTTACACCTTGTCAGGTAGGGCCTACTGCCCCCAACCAGCAGGAAGTAATCACAGAAGAATGACCATCATCCTTCAGCACTCCCTTAAGTATAAGGGTGTAAACCCTCTGAGGGGGTTGTTGATCAAAGCTAGTTTAGGAAATAGGAAGGTGAATCTAATACTTGGCAGAAAAACATGGCTGTGAAACACATAGCCGTGGACCCCCACCTGGAAATGCCCTGAGGGAAAGACCCCACCAGAAGGTTGCTGGAGGAACCCCATGAGAATCTTCCATTTGGAATAAGATTTCATCTGGGATCAGGGAAAACTCCCGGATACTTTCAAGGGGGCCTTAACAATGGGACTGCTGCGGAACTGACAGGTGGGGTAATCAATCAGAACAGCAAACATCCAGGACTCCTCCCCTGAACATTAGAAAGGGAAGGAATAATTAACGGTTTAAAAGTAACTGAACAAGTTAAGTATTCTCTCTCTATGCCTGGAGCAGCCCCGCAAGTACACCTGTGACTCGTAATCTGTTATTTTCTCACATTTCTATTCTCTTTTCCCACTTCCTTAATAAACGACTGGCCTCACTCAGAACCGGCATATTCTTAAATTCTTTTATGAAACATAGCTAAGAACCTAGAGGAATCCGGCTACAATTCCGTGTCCCCCTTCGGTCTGCAATCCTCTCCATGACTCCCAGCTACTGAAAATGAAGGTACAACTCCTCATTCTGCCATTCTAGGCACAAGTCGTCACACTGGACGTCAGAAGTTAAAGCCCGACCCCGGTTGCCTCACTGTCCTGGACACTGCGGCCTGGACTGCAGTGACAGGAGCAGCCGCCCCTCGTTCGGGCTTTAGGATTCGGGGTGGATTTACGGGTGGGAGAGGGTACGGAGGATTGAGTATTTACCTCAGCCGCCTGCCTCAGGGCGGCCGCCGCCATCGGCGCGGGGGGCAGAGGGGAGCCAGAAGGGGCGGGCAACAGGGACAGGACCTATGCACCGCGGACCCGCCGCTCACCCTCACGCCCACTGCTCAGCGTGGGTAACGCCTCCTTGCGCGCCTTCCCCTCGCACCCGACCTGGCACTCCTAAAGAGCTGACAGCGTGGGCAGCTCCCACCGCGACCAGTGAGCACCGCGGAGCGCCGCCGGAAGTTCCTTCTCTTCCTGATGGTGCATCTCCGGGCCCTGACCGGCTCGGCGCCGCGCCCCGGCATCTCGGGCGTTGTAGTTCCCAGCTCGCTGGTGAACGCACCTTCCCTTCCGGAGCAAAGGCCAAGCTGAACCGCGAGGGCCTCTGGGAATAGCGGACCGGGCTCAGGCGCGGGAAGGGGGCTTCGCTGCTTCTGAAAGCTGCCGCAGGCAGACCCTTGTGGTGAGTTGTCTGCAGTCTATCGGCAGGGTTTAGAGACGTTAATTCAGACTCCATGCATGTTCCTAGGGACTGCAACTATTATTTTTAGATGCGTCCAAAACCTGCAGATCCAAACGGGCATACTCCATAGAGTCATTCAGATCCAAAGTGTGGCTGGAAGCGGATTAATGTCCTGTTGCTCTCCAAACGCAGAGGCCCGAAGCGTCTCAGTATTTTCGATCCCGGGCAGGAGAGAAAACAGGCCGCGGGGACCGGGAGGCGGGCGGCGCTACCCGCCTCGCCCTGGCCGGGCGCTGCCGCCGCGCTCCCAGGTTGTCCCAGCGGGTGTGCGGGAGATTCGACCCCCACACGGGGACGCCTCTGCTGAGCGGGGCAGGCCGGCCCGTCGCGGCAGCCGAGGAAGCCACCCGGGTGCAGACAGGTCCCCGTGGGGCCCGCCCCACCGCCCTCCGACCACCCCGGCCGAGGGGCGGTTGAGAAACGAGCGCGTCGGGTCTCCGCCGCTGGCCTGCTGGCCTCGGGTGGTCTCCTGAGAAGGTCAGGACTTACTGGCGAAAAGTCGAGGCTTGGCCCCCAGAGCGACAGGACTCGGCTTCCAGGGGGACCCTGCCCTCTGGAGGGAGCGGTGGGAGGGTTCCGGGAAGCCGGACAGGGGGCTTCGGATAGCCTCCGACGCCGGGCATCCCCCTGAGAGGACCCAGCGACCTCCGTCCCGCAGTGCTGAGCTTTTCTACTTGAAAACTCCGCAGCGCAGCTAGCGTTCGCGCCTCTCCGGGCGTTCCGATGGACGCCCACTGCGGTGAAAAGTGGGGACCCAGCCCTGGGGCCTGCGTTGGTGTGCACCCCAGAAGGACTCTCCTCAAAGGCCTCTGCTGTCTGCTGTCCAACGCCTGAAAGCAGTGGCTCCGGGTATTTTGTCCAGTTTTATACTCGTTTAAGGCAGGTGTGTGAATCAGTCCCTGTTACTCAGCGAGAACCTACAACACCCTTGAAAATAAGTGATTCTGAGAATCCCAAAATCTAATTCTCAGTATGGATCTTTGTTTACAGTTTGGCAAATTGGAGCGAAACTTTGAATTCTAACAGAAGTAGGGCAAAATATAAAGCTCCAAACAATTTGCCGAATTTTATGTAGGATGAAAGAAATTTCAAGAGTGACACCACTTGGGTCTGTAGCTTACATGCTTTTTGGAGATGAGTATTTTCATTTTAAATTCATTTCTGACATAAAATCATCTAAAAGAGGAAACTTGTGCAATAATTGAGACCAAGGATAGAAGGGTTTGGGTGGGTGTGTTCTCATTCCTATGTTGAGGCAACTCTGACCATTTCACTGTGTTGACATCAAAGGAGTGAATGAAATACTTTCTTCATAGAGGAGTACATTTTGTCTATTATTTGGGTTTAACTAAGTTTGGATATAGAATCTTAAAAGATACTTCAAAATATTCAATTAGGAATTGAATTATCAAAGATTATATCCACTCTGCAATAATCAGCTTGTGACATTGATTTGCAAATTTGCATGCACTTAAATAAATTGCTATAAAATGTGGTTGCAAGTTTCTCACTGTAAAAGTCATGTAAGGTGCAAAAGTTGAAAAGGATAAGACCTCTCAGAGATCATTGTGAGGGCATGGCACACACAGAAAATTCTTCCTTCTTCTTCTTATTCAGAAATTCACCTGACTGATGGAGATGCATGTGCAGTATATGGCCCAGAATATAGGCCTGTTAAGATATGACTCATGAGGACATGGACACACAATACAATTCTTGCTAAAAAAAAAAAATCACACATACACACACAATGCTATGCAGTGACCCAGTCCTAGTGAGTCTTAGTGCTTCTTCAGTGAAGTCTTAATTCTTTGTGTTAATTGTGTGGCTGGCTTCCTTCTTGGGGATGTGACAGCAAGGATATTTCAATTTTAAGATACAACTTGACAAAATTTCATTTACATAGAAAATGAGTCATATGATTTTCACTTAGGAATTCCTAATTGTACACAATCCAACTGCATCTTGGATTAAACAGTTCCATAAATGTACCAAGACTTCACCCTTTTATGAGTAGACATGGCTTTGTACACTATGCTGGACCACAGGGTGGAATCCTCACTAAACCATCATGGTTTATGATGGGTCACTGCCCCACATCTAGAATACAGTTTTGGAAAATGCTGTGTAACTGGCCTCGGCATTCCCCTAGCTTTCTGTTAAGGAAAGAATCCCTGGAGCTGGACATCAGCAGTGAGTCTGAAAACCAAGACTGCATAGAAATTCCTAGTGGGGCCACATGAGCCAGAATATGGAAATATGTTCAGGGTATAAACTTTCAGAGACTAGAGTGAGATTTTAATGTTCAGTCTAGAACCTGCCAATAAATTATTATAGGGCTGGAATGGACCAAATGAAGAAGAAATGACTGGGACTATTTAAAGTATTGCAGGGAAGCGGCTGTGGCTCAATCAGTGGGGCTCCTGTTTACCATGTGGGGGGCCCTGGGTTCGGTTCCGGGGCCTCCTGGTGGGGGCAAGGCCCGCCCGCACGGCGTGGTTGGCTGACCCGGCGAGCACAAGCAGCAAGGGGGGGATAAATGAATAAATAAATAAAAAATCTTTTAAAAAAATTAAAAAAAATAAAAAAATAAATAAAGTATTGCAGGACCCAATATTAGTGATTACACATTGTCCAAGGCTGGAAGTATGAATTCTTCAAACTTCCTGGTGACTGCATAAAGCCATGCAGAGGAGGAGTCAGTAAAGTGGGTGTTATAAAATTCTTGAGGTAGTATTTAAAAATATTTTTAAAAGAATGGTAAACCTAATTTAAGATGTTAGAAGTTTTTGCTACAAGCCAACTGACTACAAGATGTGAAATTTCATCTACAATATCAACACAGGTGTCAAGGAGGTTCCATTAAAAATAAAAGAAAGGTCAGTGTAAAAAGATAAGTCTATATCATTTTCCCAGCAGATTACTATTTAATGGATATCATTGTTTATACTTTAGAAATGTGATATGCAAGGTACTAACCCCTATATTGATTTTAAATCTGGTGAAGGTGAAGGTAACATGAACAATAAGGTTCCCCCACAGATTGTTCCTTAACAATAAACAAAAAATATTTACAGACTGTGCGGGTTTTTTTTTTTTTTTTTTTTTCAAAATGAAATACTTTATTATTAATGGTTTCAGCAAGAAAACAGGCAGAAGCACCTAGAAATACGGATATCTCCTCCAACAGCAGGCAGGATGGAGGAAGAGGCAGGGAAGAAGGCCTTTGAGGTTTTCCCCTATACCTTGACAAAGTGGGGCCCAGGCAAAGAGCCAGCTTCCCTCCCATTAGCTTGGGCCCCTGAGCCCACGTCACGTGGGGAAACCCAGGGCAGTAGCTGAGGGCAGGATGCTGAGCAGCCAAAGGCAGGCCTGGGGGGAGGTGGATAAAAGGGGTCCAGGATGGGACCCCTCTGGCCTGGCATCACCACGGCAGAGATGGACAGCATGACGCTGCTCATCACCTGCTCGGTGTCCTCCGCGCTCCGGGAGTTGGCAGAGCTGATGAAGGAGCAGTAGGCCCAAGCACACCGCTTCAGCTTAAGCCTGAGGCCGCACATGCTGAAGATCAGGCCCAGGCGGTTCGTGTAGTCCGGGTCGGGTCGTCCGAGGCCGGGTTGGCCTCGCTCGGCGGGGGCTTGTACCTGCGCCAGGCTCCGGGGTCAGCGCCGCCCGCGTCCCGCCCAGCGCCTCCCCGAGCCCGTGGCCATGCCGCTGGCGGCCTCACCTCAGCACTTTGTTCGGCCTCCGTGGTCCGACATACTGTTGGTGGACATAGCGAGGGCAAGGCCGGGCGCGCCTCCCACTGTGCGGGTTTCTATTCTAAACAGGGATACATTTTTTAAAGTGTGACAATTTTGGAATTAAGTTTTAAAGGATCGTAATTTTGGCATTAAATAAATCAGCACTATTGACATTTCTATACCTATTATAATCACAGAAGTTTGTACCTAAATATAAGGACCTTTCATAAAATAATGGGAATTTCAGATAATAGATTATCTATGGTTATTTAAAGCAAAGAAAAGTATGCTCAGTTTTCTAGAGAAAAGTAGTAAGAAATTTAAAAAGGAGCATTTACTCTTGCATTTAAGTTCTTTTGAAAGTTTTCAATTAGTTGAAAATAGCTTCAAAAATAATTTGTAAATAAGTTAGATACTTAACACTAGGCATTAGAAATTGATAATGTGTTTTCTTTGAGGACTAATTAATATTCAACACATTTAATTACAATAATAAAGTTACATTATCAACTTAAGCAAGTTATTTATTTTAAATATTTTATAAATAATTTTAATAAGGAACATTATCAATTTTACTCTAAATTGAACCTCATCACTGTCATTTTTCATAAACATTCAGATTTCTCGGCCTGTCCTAACTGATTACACAGAACCAACCATCACCTTTCTTTCCAGCTTTTATCCTGCTCTCACTCCCCATCTTGTTACAAGTAGGATCCTCGCATTCCTCTAGGGTGTGGCTATAAAAGTGTAGTAGGAGGAATCTTTGTGTGGAAGTATACTGTGTCTTGGCTATATCAGTAGTCACCTGAATCTACACATGATAAAGCTGAATCAAACTCAACACACACACACAAATGAGAGCATGTAAAACTGGTAGACTCTGAATCATGTTGATGTGCTGTATCAATATCAAGTTACTGTTTTTGATATTGTATTATAGTTATGCAACATGTTATCATTGGAGAAAATTGGCTAAAAGATATATGGGATTTCTCTGTTTTCATACAATTGCTTCTCAATCTACAATCACATTAAATAAAAGTAAAAGGATGAAGAAGATATGCTATGCTTACACTTCCTCAAAGAAAAGTGGAGTGCCTACAGTAAAACCAGACGAAATAGATTTATCAAAAATGAATACAAACAGGATAAATAGGCATGTTTAGTAATATTAAAAGGCCAGTCCATGAAGAGAACAATCTTAAATGTGTAGTCAACTAATTTTAAAAAGGTCCAAGTTATTTAAGTCATAACCAGTGAGCACTGAAGGGAAAAATAGACAAATTTACATTTATAAAGATTTTGACATTCCCTTCAGTAATTGCTAAAATGAGAGATAATTAATATGGATATAGAAGACTTGAAAAAAATTATCAATCAACTTGACTTTAAATTTTAAAAAATTTTCTTCAAAAAGAGTAGAATACACTTTTTTTTTAGCATACACAGAACACAGACCATATTCTAGGCCAACAAATGTCAATAAATTTAGAAAAATGAAATCATAGTAATATATTCTCTGAACACAAGGGAATTAAACTGGAATTCATAAAAGAGCACTAACTGGAAAAATTACCAACTATTTATAAATTAGAGGACACATTGATAAACAATTTGGGTCAAAAAAACTCACAAAGATATGTAGAAAATTTTTGAAATGAATGAAAATGAAAACCCAGTATGTCAAGATTTGTTTAATGCAACTAAGGCAGAAATCAGAAGAAAATGTATAGATGTAAATACTTATTTTAAAATAAAAAGAACTTAACCAATGTTAATATCTGAGTTGTCACTAGAAAAAAAGGTTAAAGTCACAGTTAGTGAGATCATACAACTCAACGACAAAGAGACAAGCAACCCAATTAAAAATGGGCAAACTACTTGATTAGACGTTTCTCCAAAGAGGAAATACAAATGGCTAATAAACACATGAAACGATGTTTAACATCACTTGCTATTAGGGAAATGCAAGTCAAAACTACAATGTGACCACTATTAAACAACAGAAAACTACAAGTGTTGAAGAGGATGTGGAAAAATAGGACACTCCTTCACTGTTGGTAGGAATGTAGAATGATGCAGCCTTTGTAGAATGCAGCTTGGCAGTTCCTCAGGAACCTAAATACAGAACTACCCTATCATCCAGCAATACCACTACTGGGTATATACCCAGAAGAACTGAGAGTGATACAAATAGACATTTGCACACCGATGTTCATAGCAGCATTATTCACAATTGCCAAAAGATGGAAACAACCCAAGTGTCTGTCAACCACGACACAGATAAACAAAATGTGGCACATATATAAGATGGAATACTATTCAGCTGTAAAAATAAAGTCGGAATGTATATAAGAGCATGGATGAACCTTGAGGACATTGTGTTGAGTAAAATAAGCCAGACACAAAAGGACAAATATTGTATGCTCTCACTAATATGAATTAAATACAATGAGTAAACTCATGGAGTTAAAACCTAGTGTAGAGGGGATGGATGTGGCTCAAATGGTTGGGCATCTGTCTCCCATATGGAGGGACCCAGGTTCGATCCCTGGGACCTCCCGGTTAAAAAAAAAAAACACAAAACCTAGTGTATAGGTTTCTAGGAGATAGAATATGGGTTAAGAAGGGGGAGCTGATACTTAATGTCTGTAGAATGTTTAATAAGGTTGATTGTAAAAAGTTAAAGTTAGCCATCTCTAAACGTAAGGAAGAAGCAGCCTTATGGCTACACAAAAAGAGCAGCCCTAGAGGACTGCTACAGAGTGGTGCCTGGCTAAGTCACTAAGCATCCCTATTAAATATTCTGACCTGCTTTATATCATATGAATAGTACCTTACAGCATTGGACAGATCTATAAAGCCACACACAAAGGGGATGAACTTCAGTGTTGTTAGACTCTCTTGTGCATTTAAACCAGGCCCCCAGTGCCATGCATGATGTCTCTCCATTTGAGTTATTGGCTGGATTGGTCACTACAACCCCTAAAACAATAAAGGTGTCTGCCACATCTCCTGGTCATGCTCCTGAAGTAGATGGAAATATGTTGCTGCTTTGGACTGCTGCAGCTCTGCCAGCAGACAATGGCTTGACATTGCCTCCAGACTGGATCTCTTTCATAGTGCTGGAGGGTGCTATGCACCAAGTTTGTGAAACACTGGAGCCTAGTTTTCTGCTCTCTCCAGGACCAACAGTGCTGCAGCATGCTGGCTGTGCGAAGAATATACCAAGTGGAGCAACGATTGCCAGAGTAATGCGAGTATAGCCTAAACAAACACAAGTGGCATTATAGCCTGCTCCCATGGAAGGATATGTATGGTGCTGCAAACCTGGAGCTTAGATATATTATTAACTGCCGCTCAAAGAGAAACTTGTGCATTCGTTAGTATTAAGTACTGCATCTGATGAATAGAATATCTCCTAGCTCTCTTTAAGTGCTGCCTTTATTTTGCTTGCCATATGCTGTCTTGTTACTATCTATATTATCTTTGTGAGTTTATGTCTAAAGTTTCCTCCAGAATGATGAGAATTTTCTTTGCCCATGGCCAGCAGGAAGTAACTAAAGAAAATGAAAACTTCGCTCATTTCCTTCTTAAAAATAAGAAAAGTATAATCACAAGGGGGAGTTTGATAGTTGGAAAGTTATGTTTTAAGAAATTTCCCCATGTAATCAGGTATAAAATCTCTAATACCCTTTCCTAGAAATAGCTGAGCTGGCTGTCCATTAATCTCTCAATTGCTTGTTAGTGTCTTGTACTTAAGATATTAACCAGAACTCTCAGTTTCACTGATAGGAATAAGACATCTCATTGTAAAACCAGACCAGATGGTGTCAGGGGCACCCTGTGGCTGAGAAAATCAGTGACTCCCCCTTAAAGACAGAAGGCCAGACATGCCTGCATGGTCAGCAGAAAAGGGAGTTAAGGAAGCCCTGAACTGAAGAGCCTGCACATTGAGCTCTAATTCTGAGCTGTGATTGAGTAACCACTGAAATTGAGATAGCAAGGATAAGGCTGACATGCTTGAGGTAAAACAAAATTAAAGAGTGTATTCTGTTCCTCACTACAAGACCCTTGAAGAAATCTTGCATCTTTGCTCATCTGGCAAGACTGTGCTATGTAGCCTTTCACTTGTGTTTTTTTTTTTTTTCTTTCCCTGCATATAAAAACCCCAACTCACATTCACTCAGGGAACTGGTTTTGGGAAGATTCCACCGGTTCCTTGCTTGTGCACTTGCAATAAATCACCTTCTCACTGACAGACTTGTGGGCTGGATCAAGCAGGCCCTTCCATTGGAAATAGCCATGTTTGCAGTAACATTAGTAGCTGAAAGGGGTAATCTAGGGTCATAACTGTCAATAGAATGAAAGCTAGAGGATAAGCTTGTGACTGTATAGCAGTGAACTTGGTGGTGGATGAGGAATGTGGTTGTTCCAACCGAACTCCTAGAGGGCACAGGTTGGAGCAGACACAAAACCAAAGAATGGGGTCGGATGTGGCTCAACTGGTTGGGTGTCCGTCTCCCATATGGAGGGACCCGGGTTCGATCCCCAGGACCTCCCGGTAACAAAAAAAAAAAAAACCAAAGAATGCATTTGGCATTGAGTCAGATATAGAGTTTATTGGGACTTAGAAATGAGAGAGTCACCAAAGGTGGCAGTCTGGAAAATGAAGATAGTGCTCTTCAAATAGGGGGGAAATGAGGGGCAACAGAAAGGGTTTCAGAACAAAGATATTCCATAGGGTAATGAGAGCAGAGTTTCTGCTAGGGTCACACGACATGCACAGATGGGGTCTGGTGCTGTTTTCACAGGAAAGGAGTGTACAGCTTTGAGAAAGTTACAGCTTATGAAATGATCTGTACATTCTTTTCCCTTTGGGGCGGTTTGTTACTTTTTAACTCATGTCCAGTCTATGCAAGTGGCTATGTGCTATGGGCTGTGTCTCATTTAAAGAGGGGGAGCCTGGGCCCTCACAATGCACCCCCATTAGCAGCCTGCATTGACCATAGGACATGCATTGCATTCATATTCAACAGCAACAGTGTAACAGACAACAGAATAATAGGAGTCCTCCACTAAAAGCTAATAAACCTATAAATATATGTCACCGAAGTCAAGAAAGGGAATCAAACTAATTAGATATGGAGTCAATAGATAATTTATCAATGTGCTGTATGTGCTCTTGCATATGATTTAAAACTTGTAAGATTATGAGTGTGATCAGGAATATATACACAACATTGAACGTTAATGAGGGCACAGGTCCCACCATGTGCCACAGTAAGAATATCTGCAGCCATTCTATTCTGTAAAACCACTTTATGCAATTAGGTAGATTCTTCATTTACTAAGGAAATCACTACCTTGGAATCTTTAAGTGCTTGAGCAGTGTGATTGGCTAAAATAGTTATGTGTTTTTTTATTGACAATTGCAACACCACCTGGCACAAAAACAGCTAATGGATAGAACCCCCAGGGGGTGTGCTGTACTCTAATCTAGCCTTGACCATATCCCAATTGCTGTGTGGGGTAATGAGTCATATAAAGTGGCAGGGACATATGGCTGTTCCTCTGTGCATCATCCAGTCCAATTAAAGGGCAAATATGGCCATCTGCTTTGCCTGCAAGTCCATAGCCATCCTTTAAGGGATGGGCAAGCCCCAGTTAACAAGTGGTGGGCCTGCCACTGGAAGAAACTATTATTTCCTAGTTTGACAGTAAAATTACACAACTTGGGGTAGCCACCCCACTTCATGGATTCCCTCTTGCTGTTCCTATCAGACTGGGGCAAGGCAATCTAGGGTGACAGATTCTGCTTTAAACATCTTAAACCACTATACACAGCATATCCTAATAAAGGTTTGGGCTTATTTATTTGTTCCCTTACAAGGGGAAAAATATAATTATGAGTCTCATTGAAAGACAGCAGCTGGATTTCAGTCTTAAAGGAAAAGGTCTTGTTCCAGACTTGTTGATGGGTCATATTCGGCCCAGCCAGCAAGGTGTTCCACACCATCCAATGTGCCAGAGTTACACTCCAGGGAAGGCCAGTATCACCCAAGGATGGTAGATCTGTGCAAACCCAACATTGGGTTTGACTGTGGGCAGGGGTTACTGCTGAAGCCCACTGCAGAAAGGTATTGGCTAGGGTGCTACGGATGAAAAGAAAGATGTGTATGGGGAATGAATAAAAGGGGTGAGATTGTGCTGGTCTAATAGTCTACAAGCAACATTTCCATTAGTAAAGAACACTCCCCTTAGTGCTTAAGCCTATGCTATTGCCCTCTTTGCTTCTTCAAAGGCAGCCTGTTGGGAGTGGATGTGGCTCAAGCAGTTAAGTGCCTGCTTCCCACATAGGAGGCCCCAGGTTCAGTTCCCCGTGCCTCCTAAAAAAATAAAATAAAATAATAAAAAAAACAACTCAGGGGAGCAAATGTGGCTCAGTGCTTGAGTACCAGCTTCCCACTAGGAGGTCCTGGGTTCAATCCCTGGGCCCTGGTACCTCAAAAAAGATTTTTTTTTTTTTATTTATTCATTTATTCCCCCCTTGCTGCTTGTGCTCGCTGCGTCAGCTAACCACGCCGGGCGGGCGGGCTTGCCTTCACCAGGAGGCCCCAGGAACCGAACCCAGAGCCTCCCATATGGTAAACGGGAGCCCTACTGATTGAGCCACAGCCACTTCCCTCAAAAAAGATTTTAAAAAGCAGCCTGCTGGGAGTCCTCCCATTCCCATGTATGACCTTTCCTATTAGCAAATACATGGTTTTAATATTTGAGCTAAATGAGGGATGGACAGTTCCCAGTACCCCAACAACCCAGAAAAGCCATCAATTGTTTTGGAGTTTGTGGTGTGGGAAAACATTGTACTTTATCAATTTATAGCAGAGGGTATAGTTTTTGTCTTACCCAACCAAACAACACCCAGGAATCTGACAGAGCAGCCAGAGCCTTGCAGCTTGTCCTGACTGCCCATCCCCAGCATTCAAAATGAGACACTATTGTCTCTGATGTTTCTTTTAATTCTGAAAGAGAATTACTGGTTAACACAGTATCATCAATATAGTGAAATAGGGCCACAGCCACAGGTTTCTTCCATGTGGTCAGATCCTTTGCCACCAGGCCATGGCATGTGGCCGGGCTATGCACATAGCTTAGGGAAGCACTGTAAAAGCCCATTGTTGGGAAGCGGCTGTGGCTCAATCAGTGGGGCTCCCGTTTGCCATATGGGGGGCCCCGGGTTCGGTTCCCGGGGCCTCCTGGTGAGGGCAGGCCCGCCCGCGCGGCGTGGTTGGCTGACCCAGCGAGCACAGGCAGCAGGGGGGGAAAAATGAATAAATAAATAAAATCTTAAAAAAAAAAAAAAAAAAGCCCATTGTTGGGCTTCCTGTGTGAAAGCAAATGCAGGCTGGCTTGACTAGTCTAAGGAGATGCTAAAGAAAGCATTGCCAAGATCTAAAACAAAGTGGTGGTGACATAACTGGGTACCAATTTCTCGCAATAAGCTAGCAATGTTTGGGACCACCACATATAGTGGCAGTGTTATTTTATTTATTTCATGATAATCTACTGTCATGTGCCATGTTCCAGAAGGTTTTTGAACTGGCCATACATAGTCCATACAAAAAGGACTATGGGTAGTTATTATTCCCACTCTTTGTAATTCCTTAATTATAGCAGTAATTTTCCAGTGCTCCCCCCCCCCCCCAGGAAGCTTGTACTATTCAGTTGCCTCAATTCTTTTGGGTAAGGGCACCTTCCCCAGGGACCATTTAGCTTGTCCCCTTAGTGTGTGGCTTTATGGATATGTCCAATGATGTAAGGCATTGTTCATAGCTGGACTTGAGAACAGGCCTCACTATTTTGTATGACATAAACTAGGTCAGAGAACTTTATAGGCATACCCAATACCCCATGGCAGCCCCTTGATGGCCACTCTTTATGTAGCCACAAGGCTGCTTCTGTGTGGGTGAGGCAGAACATTTGAATACAGGCCAGAGCATCTGCATCTTGATTGCCAGGTGGAGAGGTAGTTTCTGTGACATATAACATCTTTAAAATAATTAAAACCATGATTAACACCATTATACCATTGGGGGGCGGATGTGGCTCAAATGGTTGGGTGTCCGTCTGCCATTTGGAGGGACCTGGGTTTGATCCCCAGGACCTCCCGGTAAAATAAAAAAAAAACCAAAAACACCATTATACCATTATCCAATATTATGCAGATTTTATACAATCTTTCAAGTATTTGTATGAACATTTTACCCATAACTTTGATTAACAGGTAAGAAAATCCCTTTTAATTTTTAAACACTTTCTAAACACTTTTCATTCAACTTATAACATATTAAATAAACAACTATTTTTATTACTTCACTTTTTCCAAGGTGAAACAACAAATCTTTTGCAATAGTTTGAAAAGAAAATAAACTTTCTACGGTTTGACTTTGAGAAAGCAAAGTATTAAAGTTGTCAGGTTTGAACATTATGTTCTTTTAAAAGTGAAAAGGCTTGTTTTCTTCACAACCAAGGACACAATAAAATTAACATAAAGTACAAGAAGCCATTTTGATAAAACAGACTTTCCGCTTTGTATACTGATTATTCAGAAGAAACCTTTATAACTTTCTACTAAAATAGACTAATGATTAACAGAGAAAGAACCAAATTTTAGTTTTGGATCAGTATACTATTTGATACTAAGGCTTTTAAAACTTTACAGATAGGGAAGCAGCTGTGGCTCAAGCAATTGCGGTCCTGTTTACCAAATGGAGGACCTGGGTTCGATCCTCAGGACCTCCTGGTGAAAAAAGAAAAAAAGGCATCCCAGACCTGCGCAGCGCAGAGGTGCAGGCCCCCGCATGGCGCGGAGAGGCACAGGCCCCTGTGCAGCAAAGCAATGCACCAAAAAGATGATAACCCAGCCAGAGAGGGAAAATGAAAAAAAAAAAGCTTTATAGAAAGACTCATCAAATCTTACCCAACTTTGACCACAAAAATTCTTTTCTGTGAACCTTCTGCACTTTCTGTATTCATTCAGATTTTGTCCCATATTTTGCTCTTTCTTAATCACCAGTCATTTTATCGTAGGACAAAATTACTTTCTTTTTTCTTAATAACAATAAAAAAAACACATTCTATATACTTTACATATTTAAGTTACCAAAATGATTTTGGAAACTGTCTCCAAGCAGACCTCTTACATCATACAATTACCATCAAAATTAAACTTGTCAGAGAAATGACTTGATTTGGTTATATGCAAACATAACTTTTCTTCATTTTAAATACTTACTAGCGTGTAATATTAGAACATTGATAGCTCATAAGGGGTAGTTTTCAGAAATATATGTATTCTTTATTATTTATCAGTATTTCAGTGAGATACAATATTTACAAGGACACATTTCTGAAACTGTTTTCTGAAGGAAAGTTGGCAGGGGAGGATGAGTGCTATCAGGGCTAAGCCATGACTTCATTGCAGGCTTACAAAGCAGCCAGCATTTTTCTATTTTTTTCCTCCTCTTTTACTTTCATAGAGTTGCCCAGTTCCAAAGTTACTAAACTGTAACAGCACCAATTTCATTAACATGGCTATCCAGATCCAATTAAAATTAATATGGAAACAGAACAGAGAACACTAATGTTGCTAATTTTTTCTGCTTCTCCAGCAGTTAAACTAATTCCATTAGCCCCCACTAGCCCACAGTTGCACCATCCAGGTGACAAGGGCTTTGCTGAGTTGCTCCTGGAATGTTTTCCCTATCTCAGTTAACTCTCCAGTAGGTATTTTCTTACAAGCATGGTTTCACTGACAAGTGCCCTGTTTAGTACTCTTGCTTGTGCAGAATGTTGTATCTGTGATTTAACCTTCCTTTGTACAAACAGTCTAACATTAAGATTTAATGATCCTTCTTTCATAGTTGCTACATCTGGATCACTATCTTCTTCTTGCCAGGGTTTCCAGGTCAGAGGGTCCCACTCAGAGGTGGTTAATATCCTCCAGACCTGGACTCAGGGCAGCCTGTAGCCCCTACCCAAGCATATCTACAAGCCAGAGTTTCTAGCTGATCACAGGCATTCAACTCAGCACAGGCATTCAGTTAAAGAAGCCTTCATTTCTCCCTGTGCCAGGTGCATATCCCTTTCTAGCTTTAATTCTTCTTCTAAGCATTGCACTTGTTTTGCCTCAGTAGCTGCCTGCAGGACTCTTAACAGAGTCCATGCTATAGCTGCTGCTATCTGGCAATCTTTTTCTTTTTTTTAAGTGCAGCTGCTCTGCTACCTGTTGTAGCATAGCCAGTATACCTACCAGAGTTTTTAGGGCATCCCCATACTCTCTCAGTGGTCCCCACTCATCCAGAAGAGCACTCACTCCTCCCCATACGGACATTACAGGCCAACATGAGATTGCCCCTGCCAATTCTTCTTTCCCTGAGCTTATGCTCACTACTGCTGGTCCTTCAGTCTCCTGCCTGGCTCACCAATTGTTCCAACCGAACTCCTGGAGGGTACGGGTTGGAGCAGCCTTGAGACCAAAGAACATGCTTGGCACTGAGTCAGATCCCCTGGGCAGTATCCTGAGTAGCAACATGGTAAGGAGGGATACACACCACACCCCAGTCTGAGCCACATATAAATAGTTTAAACTGATGAGAATATGTGTATGTGTACTTTGTTACAGTAATTCTAGATTGACTTTACCCTTTGTATTAGCTGTATCCAATAGAACCTTCTCTCTTTTCTCATGTATCTGCTTCTCTGTGTTTCTATTTCCATGTGAGAGTCTGTTTTATCAGCCCACCAAGGGGGTGGGGACTCAACCCTGCATGCCCTAATGAAGTGGTCGAATCAAAGCCCTAATCTTAACATAATTTAATCAAAGACATCTCAGCTGAATGTAATACAATCAAAGGGTATCACATCCAGAGGAACAGACCAGTTTACAAATATAATCATGTATCTTTTTTAGAATTCATAGATAATATCAAACTGCCACACCCTTGTTTACTATTGTGATGGTAATTCTAGATTGTATTTACCCTTGTTTCTAGATTAGGCTCACCCTTGTGTATGCTTACTGTGAGAGTCTGCTAAAGGGTTGCTGATGCAAAGTACCAGAAACCTGTTTGCTTTCTATTGAGACCTTGTGCTTAAGTGAAGTTGTCTCTCTCCTGGCATAGGGCTTGTTTCTTTCTGGGCCTTCTATATCAGTCTCAGGTCTCTTCCCAATCTCAGCTGTAAGCTATCAAGCAAAATGGTTCATCTCTTTCCTGGGCTTTAGCTGTTTGAGCCTTCTCCTTTCTGTCACATGGCAGAAACAAAAAAGGACAGAGCTCTTTTTTCCCGTGTGTCTTCTTGAGTGAGTGTCTGTTGATATCAGACCTAGCAAGGGGGCAGGAATGCAAACTGAGTCATGTCCACTGATGTAGCCAAATAACAAAAACCCTAACTCAATCTTAACAGGTAATCCCATCAAAGAAACCTCAGCTGAATTTAATGTTATCAAATTGTTATCAAATGTGATCACACCCAGAGAATAGATCAGTTTACAAAAATAATCTTTCCTTTTTAGATTCATAAAATAATCTCAAACTGCCACACTTACTATTGGCATGGTAACCATTCCATCCTCCTCTGTTTAATATCCATATGAAAAACCTTGTAACTGTTCTGTATACCTCTATCCCAAATACTTGTCTGAATCTGTTTAGCTCCCTTACTGTTTATTAATGAAGGAACCTGTGTATAGCTTCAGGTATTCATTAGCACCCAGATGTTATAAAATGTTAGAATTTCTGCAGATCAGGGAGGCAGATTTAGGCCATGAGACCTACTGTGCTCCTTTGCTTGCACTACCAAATAAACTCTTTGTATTAGTCAGCCAAAGGGGTGCTGATGCAAAATACCAGAAATCTGTTGGCTTTTATAAAAGGGTATTTATTTGGGGTAGAAGCTTACAGTTACCAGGCCATAAAGCATAAGTTACTTTCCTCACCAAAGTCTGTTGCCAAGTGACAGAACAAGATGGCTGCTGATGTCTGCAAGGGTTCAGCTTCCTGGGTTCCTCTCTTCCTGGGGTTCATTTCTCTCTGGGCTCAGCTGCTCTGCTCCTCAACAAGGCCAGCTGTAGACTATCAGGTGAATGGCTCATCTCTCTTCCCAAGGCCTCTGCCTCATGACCAAGCTCCTCTTGTTCTTCTCCTGTGTATTTACTTCCTGGGGCTCCAGCTCAAAAACTCCAGCATCAAAACTTCACTGTATGCTCTGCTGTGTGGTTTTCTCTGTGAGTCCCCACCCACCAAGGGGATGGGAACTCAACGTCCTACTGTCGTGGCCCAATCAAAGCCTTAATCATAATTTAATCAAGTAAAAGTGAAACCTCTGACTCCAATACAATCTAATATGCCCAGAAGAACAAACCAGTTTACAAACATAATCCAATATCTGTTTTTGGAATTCATAAATAATGCCAAACTGCTACACTCTTTCTGCCTTTGAAACCCTAGCATCTCAGGAATTGGCTTTAAGGATGCATTGGGAGAAAAGAACTTGCTTTTGCTTGGTATCATCCTGGTAATTATATACATTTAATACAATCTTAATTAATATTCCAGATGAAAACTTGGGGAAGTTCATACATTAATTATAAACAGAAAGTAATATATTTCCAAGAAAATTGAGCAAATTTTGAAAAAGAGTTCCACTAAGTAGTGACTTGTGCCACAGTCATTAGGAAACCATTACTATGGTAATGGAAAAGTATAGTGCTGCCACATAAAAAGCCAAATCAACAATGGAATAGAATAGAATCCTCAAAGACACATCTGACTGTATCACGGAACTTTATATAGGATGTATTAGTCAGGGTTCTCTCGGGAAACAGAATCAGCAGGAGATATCTGTGAATAATATGGAACTCTAAAAGAGTCTCTCAGGCGACCGTGGGGACTCACAAGTCCAGGTTCCTCAGGCAAGCTGCAAACCAGGGGCTCCGATGAAAGCCCAATGAAAAGTTGTTGATGAGTCTCTGGGAGAAGTTGCCTGTCCAACGACAAGCTGGGAACTTCTCTCTGAATGCTGAAATCACCTCCACCTCCAAGTCATCCAACTGACTGGACAAAAGTACCACCCATTGATAATGTAATCTTCCTGATTGATGCAGATGCAATCAGCCATCCACGCAGTAAACTCACTGGTGATTGAAGTCCACAAATACTCTTGTATTACAATTAGCCCAGTGCTTGCTGGAACAAACACCTGGACACAACGACTTGGCCGAGTTGACACATTAGCCTAACCATCACAGTCCACCCCTTGTCAACTCGGCAATCATACACATTACGCTAAACCATACTTAGTCTCTAAGTAAAAACAATAACAGACAAGTATACATATATATTTCCGCCTAACAATGTTCAACTCCCCTGCGTACAACCGGAAACGCATTAATTCCCTACAGAACAGGGTGCAAGTCCTTGGATGATAGTCACTCTTAAACTCGACATCCTTAAATATTATGATGTGGGATTAATACAACTTTTCATGATAGGGGAAAAGATCAGGGAAGAAAACAAAGAAATTCATTTTGTGTACATATACACTCATACTCATAACGAAACATGGAAGAAGGGTTCATGACCATTACAGTCCTTGTTTCTGTAACTGGTCACGTGGTCGAAGTTCATATTTATCACTACCATCTTCCACTACCCATTCCAAGTTCCCATTACCTTCAGCAAGCACTTCAGCTGGCCGTGGTTCTTTGCCTGGTGGGGTGACCCAAACTTTCATTCCCGAAGATTCTGGGCCATTGTTAGTCCTGCTTGAATTGGTTTGTTGCAATTTCCCATTAACTTTTTAATCACAGGGCATGGCAGGACTAGGAGACGCCCTAGAGGATCCCCTGAATTCCAGGCAAACTCTTCTTTACCCCCATTATGTAGATGTAGTCCTATTTCCCCTTGATAGTCAGGATCAATCACCCCAGCCAGTACAGTAATTCCCTTCTTTGCCTGTTGATTCACAGGTAAGAGGAGCCCAAAGTGGCCAGGTGGCAGTCTTAGCTTCCAGTTCAATGGAATCACTGTTATGTTCCCAGGTGGCAGCACTCCTCCTCTTGGGACTAAAACCTGTAGACCAGCAGAGCTTAAGGTTTCAGGGACAGGAAGCAAAAATTTTCCTAGTGGGTCACTAGGGGTAATAGTGAGTGGTGCCACTCCCATTTCCACCCCTTGATTCCTGGACCCATGAATCCTGGTTATGGGAGAAACAGCACAATGGAGAGGACGCTGATTCAGAGCATACACAGCATCCTGGAGAACAGTGCCCCAGCCCTGCAAGGTATTGCCACCTAGTTGGTGCCGTAATTGAGTCTTCAAAAGGCCATTCCACCGTTCTATTAATCCAGCTGCTTCAGGGTGATGGGGAACATGGTAAGACCAGTGAATTCCATGGGCATGTGCCCATTCCCGCACATCATTTGCTGTGAAATGGGTTCCTTGATCAGAAGCAATGCTGTGTGGAATGCCATGGCGGTAGATAAGACATTCAGTAAGTCCACAGATGGTAGTTTTGGAAGAAGCATTGCGTGCCGGAAATGCAAACCCATAGCCAGAGTATGTGTCTATTCCAGTTAAAACAAATCGCTGCCCCTTCCATGGTGGATGTGGCCCAATGTAGTCCACCTGCCACCAGGTAGCAGGCTGGTCACCTCGAGGAATGGTGCCAGATCTGGGGCTGAGTGTGGGTCTCTGCTGCTGGCAGATTGGGCATTCAGCAGTGGCTGTAGCCAGGTCAGCCTTGGTGAGGGGAAGTCCATGTTGCTGAGCCCATGCATAACCTCCATCCCTACCTCCATGGCCACTTTGTTCATGAGCCCATTGGGCAATGACAGGAGTGGCTGGGGAAAGAGGCTGAGCATTAGCCACAGGGCGGGTCATCTTATCCACTTGATTATTAAACTCTTCCTCTGCCGAAGTCACCCTCTGGTGAGCATTCACGTGGGACACAAATATGTTCATGTTTTTTGCCCACTCAGAAAGATCTATCCACATAGCTCTTCCCCAGACCTCCTTGTCACCAATTTTCCAATCATGTTCCTTCCAGGTCCCTGACCATCCAGCCAAACCATTGGCAACAACCCATAAATCAGTGTACAAACGCACCTCTGGCCATTTCTTCCTCCAAGCAAAATGAACAACTAGATGCACTGCTCAGAGCTCTGCCCACTGGGAGGATTTGCCCTCACCGCTATCCTTCAAGGATGTCCCAGAAAAGGGCTGCAGTGCCGCAGCTGTCCACTTTCGGGTGGTACCTGCATATTGTGCAGAACCATCTGTAAACCAGGCCCAAGTTTTCTCATCCTCAGTCAACTGATTGTAAGGGACTCCCCAAGAGGCCAAAGCTGTGGGCTGGGAAAGAGAAGGTAACACGGCAGGGGTGGTGACCATGGGCATTTGGGCCACTTCGTCATGTAACTTACTTGTGCCTTCAGGACCTGCTCGAGCCCTATCTCGTATATACCACTTCCACTTTATTATGGAGTGCTGCTGTGCACGCCCAACTTTATGGTTTGGTGGGTCAGACAATACCCAGCTCATGATAGGCAACTCAGGTCTCATGGTAACTTGATGGCTCATGGTTAAGCGTTCAGTCTCTACTAAGGCCCAGTAGCAAGCCAAAAGCTGCTTCTCAAAAGGGGAGTAGTTATCTGCAGAGGATGGCAAGGCTTTGCTCCAAAATCCTAAGGGTCTGCGTTGTGATTCCCCTATAGGGGCCTGCCAAAGGCTCCAGACAGCATCTCTATTTGCCACTGAAACTTCTAGCACCATTGGATCTGCTGGATCATATGGTCCAAGTGGCAGTGCAGCTTGCACAGCAGCCTGGACCTGTCGCAAGGCTTCCTCTTGTTCCAGTCCCCAATCAAAACTAGCAGCTTTCCTGGTCACTCGGTAAATGGGCCGCAGTAACACACCCAAATGAGGAATGTGTTGTCTCCAAAATCCAAAGAGGCCAACTAAGCGTTGTGCCTCCTTTTTGGTCGTAGGAGGGGCCAGGTGCAACAGCTTATCCTTTACTTTCGAAGGGATATCTCGACAGGCCCCACACCACTGGACACCTAGAAATTTCACAGAGGTGGAAGGACCCTGTATTTTTGTTGGATTTATCTCCCATCCTCTCTCACGCAAATGCCTTACCAATAAATCTAGAGTCTTTGCTACTTCTTGCTCAGTAGGTCCTATCAACATGATATCATCAATATAATGGACCAGTGTGATGTCTCGTGGGATGGAGAGACGATCAAGGTCCCTGCAGACAATATTATGACATAGGGCTGGAGAGCTGATATACCCCTGAGGCAGGACAGTGAAAGTATACTGCTGACCTTGCCAGCTGAAAGCAAACTTTCTGGTGGTCCTTTTGAGAAAAAGCATTTGCCAGATCAACAGCTGCATACCAGGTACCAGGGGAAGTGTTGATTTGCTCAAGCAATGATACCACATCTGGGACAGCAGCTGCAATTGGAGTCACCACCTGGTTAAGTTTACGATAATTTACTGTCATCCTCCAAGATCCATCTGTTTTCTGCACAGGCCAAATAGGAGAGTTGAATGGGGATGTGGTGGGAATCACCACCCCTGCATCCTTCAAATCCTTGATGGGGGCACTAATCTCTGCAATACCTCCAGGAATCCGGTATTGCCTTTGATTTACTATTTTGCTAGGCAGGGGCAGTTCTAGAGGCTTCCACTTGGCCTTTCCAACCATAATAGCCCTCACTCCATGAGTCAGGGATCCAATGTGGGGATTCTGCCAGTTACTGAGTATGTCTATTCCAATTATGCATTCTGGAACTGGAGAAATAACCACAGAATGGGTCCGGGGACCTACTAGACCCACTGTGAGACGGACCTGAGCTAAAACTCCATCAATCACCTGACCTCCATAAGCCCCTACTCTGACTGGTGGACCACAGTGACGTTTTGGGTCTCCTGGAATTAATGTGACTTCTGAGCCAGTGTCTAATAATCCCCGAAATGTCTGATCATTTCCTTTTCCCCAATGCACTGTTACTGTGGCAAAAGGCCGTAGGTCTCCCTGGGGAAAGGTGGGAGGAAGATTAACTGTATAAATTTTTGGCAGTTTAACAGGATCCTTCCCCAAGGGGACCTGGCCTTCCCCTCATTCAAGGGGCTCTGGGTCTGTAAACTGTCTCAAGTCTGGGAACTGATTAAGGGGCCGTGATTCTCTGCGTCTGTAATTAGAGTTAGGATTTTGTTCACTTGACCTAGAACTCTTCTGCTTATACAGATCCAGAAGAAATCTAGTAGACTGCCCGTGTATTTCACTTCTGGGTACCCCATGATCTATTAACCAAGGCCATAACTCCATGCGACTCAGACTATTCTGTGTGCTGTTTCGAATCTGTCTTTCATTGCGGTAGCCACGCCTACCTTGGCTTTGGCGATTAACTACCGATACTTGACTTTTACCGGGCCTTGATCCGATCATCCCCATAATATTTAAGGATTCCAATTCCATTACAGCCCTCCCTACAGTAATATCTGGACTGCAGAGAAGAGCAACCACAGAGCTCTTCAGAGAAGATGGAGTTAGTCTTACAAATTTATTCCTCACAGTCCTGGTTAAAGGTGTGTCCTCTGGACATTCCTGGGGTGGGTGGGCAGGTCTCAAGTGGTAAATCCATTCTAGCATTCCAATCTCTCTAAGCCTTTGAATCCCCTCATCTACTATATACCACGGCAAATCAGGCATCTCAACATCAGACATGCTAGGCCATCGTTTGGTCCATGCTTCAGTCAGCCACCCAAACAAACTGTTAGAGCCCTTTCTAACCCCTCGAGCTACAGCGTTGAATCCAGAATTTCTGCTTAGTGGGCCCATATCAATAAATTCAGCCTGATCCAACTTTATATTCCTTCCACCATTATCCCATACCCTTAGTATCCATTCCCACACATATTCCCCTGATTTCTGTCTATATAAATTGGAAAACTCATGCAGTTATTTCAGAGTATAGCGTACTTCCTCATGGGTCACACTTTGTATTTCACCTTTGGGGGCTTGTTGTGATTTTAATCTAGTAATGGGTCTTGAAGAGGGGTGGGGGGTCTGGGTAAGGAGAAGGATTAGAGATGTCTTGCAGGCTACTGACCCGAGGGCATTCCTTTGCATTTTCTTCTGGTGAGACAGGATTATTCTCTTCAGGCAGGGGTTGGAAAACAGATTCCTCAGTGCAGACTGGAAGTTGGACCATGCATACTGGAGATTGGTTGGTACCTGCCTCGTGGCTGGGAGGAGGTACAGACTCTCTGGGGCAAGGTGGAGGCTGGGCAGTGCAGGCTTCCATTTGGCTTGTACCCACCTCAGGGCTGGAAGGAAGTCCAGACTCCCTGGGGCAGGCTGGAGGCTGGATGATACAAGGTTGAGAAGGTGTGGTCTCCACAGGGCAGGCCATCACAGGTTTATCTGGTAAAGTCTCAGCAGAATTTAGGGTTCCAATGTCCCCACCAATATCATCATCATCCCATATGTCTCCGTCCCAATCCTCGGGGTTCCACTCCTTTCCAATCAATGCCTTCACTTTAATTGCAGAGGTTAACCCTGCGAGGTTGAGATTTTAGTTTCCTCTGTAATTCTGCTACTCGTACAATGAGAGACTGGGATTGATTCTCAGATATCTCAAGTCTGTGGCTACAGGAGACAAGATTTTCTTTCAAGGCACATGTAGAAACTTTCATATCATTCATGCGGCATTTAAGTTTCAAAATTGAAGACTTGGGAGGCGGCTGTGGCTCAATCAGTAGGGCTCCCGTTTACCATATGGGAGGCCCCGGGTTCGAACCCGGGGCCTCCTGGTGGGGGCAGGCCCACCCGCACGGCGTGGTTGGCTGACCCAGCGAGCACAAGCAGCAAGGGGGGGGATAAATGAATAAATGAATAAATAAATAAAATCTTAAAAAAAAAAAAAAAAAAATTGAAGACTTTAGCTCATCCCTTTCTTTTGTAACTGTATCCAGAGTATCTAGGAGGAGCCAGTCAACATCATTATATTTTCTTACTCCACAAAATTCTGTTAAAGTGTTGAAAACACTCTCACCCAGATCCTTGCTTCTTATAAGCGTGGAAGTAGGGGAATCCAATGATGCTATTTTGCATATCTCTATTGCCAGCTCACACCATGGACTGTTAGCGACCTCATTATTGGAAAGGGAGTCATTAGTACCCGTGAGTCCAATTAGAGTGGAGAGCCACCTCAGACATCCCATGTTTAAGACTCTGTTCCTCAAGAACCACTCCTGGTACCAGCTGTATTAGTCAGGGTTCTCTCGGGAAACAGAATCAGCAGGAGATATCTGTGAATAATATGGAACTCTAAAAGAGTCTCTCAGGCGACCGTGGGGACTCACAAGTCCAGGTTCCTCAGGCAAGCTGCAAACCAGGGGCTCCAATGAAAGGTTGTTGATGAGTCTCTGGGAGAAGTTGCCTGTCCAACGACGAGCTGGGAAATTCTCTCTGAATGCTGAAATCACCTCCACCTCCAAGTCATCCAACTGACTGGACAAAAGTACCACCCATTGATAATGTAATCTTCCTGATTGATGCAGATGCAATCAGCCATCCACGCAGTAAACTCACTGGTGATTGAAGTCCACAAATGCTCTTGTATTACAATTAGCCCAGTGCTTGCTGGAACAAACACCTGGACACAACGACTTGGCCGAGTTGACACATTAGCCTAACCATCACATAGGACATATGTACCTTCAGAAGTCAACATATCATATTGAGTTGGTGGTGGTATGGTTTAAAACTTCTTCCATTCTTATAGTGATCTGCCCTCACTGATACCCATCTGACATCAAGCCACACAGTCAGGTTTCTTCCTGCTTATTTTTTGTAGACTCTCTGAGTTATTAATACTTCACAAATATACTTTCTATAAAATTTGTTCTCCCAGACTCTTCATGCCATATTTAAATGTCAGAATCCCAGTGATTTCTAGCCTGGACATCATTTATGTTCACTGAACTCTATGATATTTCCTCTCCTATGGTCATGCCTCATTTTTCTAATATGTATGTTTAATCATTTAAAATATTCTATATTTTTGCATATTAATTTATACTGAATTTATTCTTCACAAGGACAAGTACTTCAAGTGTTTTTACTCACTAATATAATTTCTTGAACACAGCAGCCTGTTTAAGTAATTGATGTCTGGATCCTTATATTAACACAATGTACAATGACAGATTCCAGATGGTATAAGAATAAATGTAGGGGACGGATATGGCTCAAATGGTTGGGCGTTCGTCTCCCATATGGATGGACCTGGGTTCGATCCCCAGGACCTCCCATTAAAAATAAAGAAAAATATAGAAGGCACATGGGCCACCAGGCCCTGTGCATGGGTGTGCCACCAGGTGTTGCCGGTCAGGAACTGGGTCTGTGAAAATGGTGCCGCGGATGAGAAAGAAAGAATAAGACAAAGAGAAGAAAAAACTGGGATCAGGGGACTCTGTCCGAAACGGAGAGAAGAGCCCAGCCACACCATAGAGCGTGGCTTTTATTTGGTTTTTGACCAATCAAAATATATATGCACATATCCAAAGGCATTAGATATGTGACAGTTTACATTTTACTAAAACCAGCAAGTCTTGAAGGGTTTACATTCCTGCATGTAGCAGATGTTGTAAATCTTATCTAACATACAAAATACTCAATAGAAGCTCAGGATGTTTCCCCACCCAGCTACTATAAGATCCTATCTCATTATCTTGAGACTAGGCTCTTATCTCCTACATTCCAGGGTGTCTCCTACATTCCAAAGTGATCTGCTTACTGTCAGTAGTCATGGCCTTTGATTGAAACTCCATCAACCAGGCCCCACGAGTGGGTGAGCCTCCAGGCCCTGTGCGTGGGTGAGCTGCCAGGCCCCGTGAGCCACACAGCAAGATGATGACATAACAGGAGAGTGACACAAGGGAGAGCCAAGACAAGATGCACCAAAAAAACAGGAACTAAGGTGGTGAAAAACCAGGAACTAAGGTGGTGCAGGCAGTAGGACGCCTCTCTCCCACATTGGAGGTTCCGAGGAGCAAATCCCAGTGAAGACAGGAGGAGAATGATGAGAAGAGAGGGCAGGAAATGGACATAGAGAGTTGCCCAGCGAATGGACGCAAAAACAGCAAAAATGGGGGGGAGGGTAAAAACGGTTTAAAGCAAATAAATAAATCCTTAAAAAAAAAAAAAAGAATACATGTAAAACTAAAACTTGTAGAAGAAAAACTAGGAGCTTGATTTTGTGACTTAGGGCATAGGTAATTCATTTTAGAAATCTCTAAAAAACCAAAACATGTAAGCTAAAAATTGATATGCACATTTACCTTAGCAATTAAATGCTTCTATTCTATGAGAGGCAATATTTAGAGAAAGATGAGTGATCTCTAAGAAGATAATTCCAATGTCAAAAACTGTCAAGGAGCTAACATCATACTCAATGGTAAAAACTAAAAGCTTTTCCTCTAAGATCAGGAAAAAGACAAGGATGCCCACTGCCACCACTGTTATTCAACATTGCACTGTAAGCCCTAGCCAAAGCAATTAGAAAAGAAAAAGAAATAAAAGTCATCTAAAATTTTTGTTAATTTATTTTGTACTGATATGTCCCCAATTTGAGTTTGAAGCACTGCTACTAAGCATGGTCTATAGTTTATATTATGGTTTACATTTTATATCACACAATTTTACAGGTTTTGACAAAATGTATGTATAATGGCTTGTATCCATCATTGCACTATCATGCAGAACAATTCCAATGTCACAAAAATAGGACAAATTTATTTTGTACTGATATGTCCCCAATTTGAGTTTGAAGCACTGCTACTAAGCATGGTCTATAGTTTACATTATGGTTTACATTTTATATCACACAATTTTATAGGTTTTGACAAAATGTATGTATAATGGCTTGTATCCATCATTGCACTATCATGCAGAACAATTCCAATGTCACAAAAATAGGACAAATTTATTTTGTACTGATATGTCCCCAATTTGAGTTTTTTTTTCTTTATTTTTAAAGAAGCTTTAGATTATATAAATGTCAAATAAAAAATATAGAGGATTCCCATATACCGCACCCCTCCACTCCCACACTTTGCCCCATTAACAACACCTTTCATTAGTGTGGTACATTTGTTACAATTGATGAACACAAGTTGAAACATTGCTACTAACTAGGTCAGCTGTAGACTATCAGGATCATCTCTCTTCCCGGGGCCATGCCTATGGAGCGCACTCTCTTCCCATGTATCTGCTTCTGTGTGTTTACTTCCACGTGAGAGTCTGTTTTATCAGCCCAAGGGTGTGATATTGAGTCACACTCTAATGATGTGGTTGGACCAGAGCCCTAATCTTAACATAATTTAGTCAGACATCTCAGCTGAATTTAATACAATGAAAGGGTTATCATGCCAGAGGAACCAATCAGTTTACAACATAATCTATATATATTTTTTGAATTCATAATATCAAACTGCTACATCCTCTTATTTCTGTGGGGTCAGTCATAACTTCCTTCCTTTCATTTCTGATTGTATTTATTTGCATCTTCTCCTTTTCGTTGTTAATCTGGCTAGGGGGTTGCCAATTTTATTGATTTTCTCAAAGAACCAGCTTTTGATTTTTGTTGATTTTCTTGTTTTTTGTTGTTGTTGCTGTTCTCAATTTCATTTATTTCTGTTCTAATCTTTTTTTTTTTTTTTCCTTTTGCTTGCTTTGGGATTGGTTTGCTGTTCTTTTTCTAGTTTCTTCAGTTGTTCAGTTAAATCTTTGAGTTTAGCTCTTTCTTCTTTTTTAACATCGGGCTATAAATTTTCCTCTCAGAGTGCCTTTGCTGTATCCCATAAGTTTTGATAAGTTGTGTTCTTGTTTTCATTTGTCTCAATATATTTACTGATTTCACTTGCAATTTCTTCTTTGACCGCTGATTATTTAGGAATGTGTTGTTTAGCCTCCACACATTTGTGAATTTACCTCTTTCATGTCTATTATTGATTTTTTTTAAATTTAATTTATCCCCCCCTTTCCCCCAGATGGTTTGCTCACCTTCTCCAGGAGGCACTGGAAACTGAACCCAGGACCTCCCACATGAGAGATGAGTGCCCAACAGGCTGAGCCACATCCACTCCCCTATTATTGATTTCCAGTTTCATTCCATTATGACCTGAGAAGGTGCTTTGTATAATTTCAATCTTTTTATATTTATTGAGAGCTGCATTGTGCCCCAACATATGGTCTATCCTGGAGAAAGATCCATGGGCATTTGAGAAGAATGTCTTGTTTTTTACTTAAAGTCTGTTTTGTCTGATAGTAGCCACTCCAGCTGTCTTTTAATTACAACTTCTATGGAGTTGCTCTCTCTCTCTCTCTCTCTATATATATATATCCTTTTACTTTCAACCTTTTTTGTGAATTTGAATCTAAGATGATTCACAGCATATAGTTGAGTCATGGTCTTTATCTACTTTGCCAGTCTTTACCTTTTGATTGGAGAGGTTAATCTATTTACATTTAAGGTAATTACTGATAAGACAAGACTTCCTTCTGCAATTTTGCTAATTATTTAAGTCTTATACCTTCTTTGTCCCTCCTTTTTTCCATTACTTCCTTCTTTTGTTGAGATGATCTTTTATAGTGAGCCATTTAAAATCACTTCTCATTTCCTTTTATGTAAAGTTTTTAGGTACTTTGATCATAACTTCATTCACTTTTTCATAACCTCAATAACCTATATATATTCTGTTTCTCCACCCCTCCATCTCTCCCTTTTATGTTTTTCTTGTCACAAATTGCATCTTTATACATTGTGTGCCCAGTAACAAGGATGTGTGCTTGTTTTTTTAATGCATTTGAATTTTAAGCCCTAAAATAAGTTAAAAAAACAGCATTACAAATGAAAAATGGAACCACATAGTTGCCAATACTGAAGGTCTTTATTTCTTTATACAGCTTCAAGTTCCTAATGTGACCTTACTATATTTGGAAATACGGTCATTGCAGATGAATTAAGATGAGATCATGCTAGAGTAGATTAGGCCCATAATTCACTATGACTGGTGTCATAAGGAAGAAGAGACAGACACAGGGGAGAAGGTCATGTGGAGGCCAAAGAGACAGAGATTGGTGTGCTTCATCTACAGGCCTTGGAATGCCAGGACTGCTGGCAAACACCAAAAGCTAGAAAGTCAAGGAAAGAGTCTTCCCTACAGGATTCATATGAAACCTGGCCCTGGTGACACCTGATTTAAGACATCTAGGCTTCAGAACTATAAGACAATAAGTTTCTGTTGTTTTAAGCCACCTAGTTTGTGGTCCTTTGTTACAGCAGCCCTAGGAAACTAAGACAAAAAATATCAAGAAATAGAGACTTTGGCCATTCATATTTATGCTTTAAAGAAATGTCTTATATGGATATGCCATTTTTTAATTCAACCAGCACAATTAAGCACATATTCTTAGTGGTCATTTAAAGTAGAAGACTATGTGTAAATTTAAGCATTGTAAATTATCAGGCATGATTATGGTAACACTTTTTTTTGTTCCTCTATTCATTCTTCTGACTCAACTTAACATCCAACTTGGAAATGGGGATTATCTTCACTCATAATCAGAATCCTGGGAAATTTTTTCCTCCTTTGTCTTTATAACTTCACTTTGCTCACTGATGCCAGGTGAGACCAGACGTGATCTCAACCATCTGGCTTAGCCAACTCCTTGGTGTTTTCCAAAGGGATTCCTCAAACATTGGCAGCTTTTAGATTGAAATATTTCCTCGATGATGCTGGATGTAAACTTGTCTTTTAACTTCTCTGAGGAGATTTCCCTCAGAACCACCTGCCTCCTTGTCTTCCTGGGCATTAAGCTTTGTCCCAATTACTCTGTGCTTGGAGATTGTTTACGAATTCCAAAAATAGATATTGGATTATGTTTGTAATTGGTTGTTCCTCTGGGCATATTAATTATATTGGATTCAGAGATTTCACGTTTACTTGATTAAATAATGATTGAGGCTTTGATTGGGCCACGTCAGTAGGACATTGAATCCTCACCCCCTCAGTGAGCAGGGACTTACAGAAAAACCACACTGCAGAGAAGGGAGTCTGGAGTTTTGATCCTGGAGCCTGGGGAGTAAACACATAGAGAAGCAGATAATGAGGAAGGAGAGAAAGCTCAATTGGACACAGCAGAGGCCCCAGGAAGAGAGATGAGCCATTTGCCTGGTAGTCTATAGCTGGCATATATGGAGAGAGCAGAGGAGCTGACCTCAGAGAGAAATGAGGCCCCAGGAAGAGGGGAACCCAAGAAGCCTGAACACCTGCAGACATCAGCAGCAAACTTGCCCTAACACGTGGCAACAGACTTTGGTGAGGGAAGTAACGTATGCTTTATGGCCTGGTAACTGTGGGCTTCTACCTCAAATAAATACCCTTTATAAAAGCCAACAGATTTCTGGTATTTTGCATCAGCACCCCTTTGGCTAATACAGAGCTTAAATTTAGATCCTCAAAGTACACAGGTTTTTGCTGTTTCCTTTTCTGGGTCCTGCTTCTCTTACAACATACTATAGTCCTTTGGAAATGGCTGGGTTTCTGAATCACAAAAATGTGTGATAAAAAATTTTGGCTACTGTTCTGGCCTCATTCCAGAGAAATTTATAGATGAACTACATGCAGTCCTCCTTCATTGGTGAATATGCCTGCACCTCATGATCTAGGCTAATGGTCCCATGGCCCTTTTACTGCATAGGCCTATGAGTTCAACACATTCACAGCAAGCCTCTTCCCCAACATCTTCCCATGAGACCCAAGCCACATTCACCATCTTGATCTTGATGAGCTCCTTTGTCTCCTTTTTACTATCTCTATTCCATTTTTACTGTGTTTCTCTTAAAAATCCAGCCCAGGGGTTGGTGATCACCTCCCCACTTATGGATTTGTTTCTCAACATTCAGCTCCTTTGTTCCCATCAGCAGTGACACCTGAGTCTCACAGTTCTGCTTTTCAAGTTGGGAAAGAAAACCTATACCTTTTCTAACCTTCTTATGCACCCAAAAGTCTGCTATTCTCTTCAGGGAAATCAACTATACTTTCCTAATTCCTGGTTGACTTTTTTTTTTTTTTTTTATCAGAACAGAGAAGCTTTTTTATTTTTATTTTTTTTTATTTTGTACATTTAATAATTGAAAACATAAGCAATTAAAAACTAAAAAGTAAACACAGATGAATAAATATATACATTTCTCAATTAAATGTAATGGATACATGTAAATTTTTTTGTGTGTTTTTTGTGTTTTTTTTTTGTTTTGTTTTTTTTTGTGTGCGAATCAAACAATATATTACACAATATATTTGGTTCATAGTAATGCATTCATACAGTATTTGTCCTTTTGTGTCTGGCTTGCTTCACTCAACATAATGTCCTCCAGGTTCATCCATGTTGCCATATGTTTTATGACTTCATTTCTTCTTACAGCTGCATAATATTCCATCGTGTGAATAGACCACAGTTTGTTTATCCATTCATCTGTTGATGGACACCTGGGTTGTCTCCAACTTTTGGCAATGGTGAATAATGTGGCTATGAACATCGGTGTGCAGATGTCTGTTCGTGTCACTGCTCTCAGTTCTTCTGGGTATATACCCAGTAATGGTATTGCAGGGTCACGTGTCAAGTCTATATTCAGCTTCTTTAGGAACTGCTAGACAGTCCTCCATAGTGGCTGTACCATCCTGTATTCCCACTGGTTGACTCTTAAGTGCCAGGTACTCTATGAGAAGCTTATGATTCCATGTGTTTAATAGAACCCTGATCACCACCATCATTGATCTTATATTGTAGCCATAAAATCAATGTTTCATTAATAATTACATAGATACTATCTAATCTAGATTTGTTTTGTTGTTCAATGGATGTTCAGGGTTCTTTGAGATAATACAGTGAAACACAATGAAAGAAAGTTACCAAGTTTGAGGATATACAAACTTAAATATTTCTTACAAGAAATATACAAATTTTCTTGTAAGAAAATCACTGTGGTGTTGGCTGTCATAGAGATCCCAAAAGGTTCCTATAGTGCATTTGGCTTCCCCAGGGCCCATCTCCTCTACTGTAGGCAATTTCCCCAGCACAGGATAGACAGCATGGTATCTTCTTCAGTTCCTGGCTACTGGACAGCAGGTGTCTTCCCCAGTGTCTAGATCCTGCAGTACATACAGTTTCTCCACTCCTGAAGCACAGAGGCACCTTCCACAATACTTAATTCATGGAGTGCACAGAGGTCACCAGCAGCCAGCAGCCAGCAGATTCTCCTCAGCACCCTCCTCCAGGAGGTTTTGTAGCAGAGTGCCTTGATTAAGTGTGTCGCTATAAACAGCTTTCCCTGTCAACCTGCAGTGAAAATTTCTGGCAAGTCCCAGAGAGATTTCTTGCACATTTTCCCATCATAGCACCACATCAACTCCTTTGCCATTTAGGGAGCCATGGCCATGTCCTCCCTAGGAAGGTCTAGATCTCAGGTGGGGAAGTGGGGTGCTCTACTTAATCCTGGGGTTGGTGGCTACTTTACATAATATGTTATAGTATATTTCAGGGACAGTGTTTGCATGGGACACTTGTGAAATGAGCAAATTACAGGAAGTTATTAATGTTGACTAATGAAGGTATCAATTGAGAATGACATAACTAAAAAGGAAAACTAACTGTGAAGCCTGAAAAAATATAAGCCGCCATGGGAGATAAGTAGAGGACAATGAATTCTAAGATGTGAGGGAAGTGAGTCCATGGCTCTGCTGGAATCTTGGCTACCATAAAAGTCTTGTTCCTATAAAGTGTGAGCCCGTTTCATTCAGGAGAACTATGAGGTAAAACAAACTTGTAGGGAAAGAAAGAAAAAAGGGCAAGTTACAGAGAGTGGACAGAAATGAAAACACGATGCTGACTTCACCATCTCTCACTCTTCATGACTTGGGAGGGGTGGCACTGCCTCAGTGGCAGGAAGATCTAGTCATGGGTGGGTCACAAAAGGCTCACAACTGGTCTACAGGACCTCTCTTCTCTCTATATCCATTTTCTTGCCAGGGCAGCAACAGCCTTCAGGTGAGGCTAGGGGCACCCCCCACATCTTTGGTTTACTTGTTCTATCAAAGACCCTGGTCATCAGGCACAGTTTTGGAGGTCTTGAGAATTCTGCACACCTTCATTGTGCACAATTCTATTTTTGGGAATATTCGTGTATACACCTTTAGAAGGAGCCTATCTTCTTTAGTTGGCTGCAGTCTCCCCCACTTGATATCAATCTCACTCCATCCTTCTGTGCCAACTTAGCCGACCAAAGAAAACTCCCTACCAGATTCTAGTCTTCAGGGCCCATGGAGCCTTGGCAGTTCCTGAGAACAGCTTCTCCTCAACAATGCTAGAGAAAATGGGACATATGCTAGAAACAGGGGCCCAATCCGTGGAAACCGGACATTTCCACTACTGCTCCCTCCTCACAGTGACCTCTGGATCCTCAAACAATCTTGACATGTAGACCCTAAGAGTAGGCCCACAGCCCTTCAGACTTTCCCAAGAGACCTTGGGTAGTAAAGCCAATGTGGCTAAAACTAGATTAAGAAGCTGTTTTTTGCCATACTGCTGCTGCCTCTGAGGTGCAAAAAGTTAATGGTCCCAAATATGTGTGCACTTCTTGCCAACTGCACAGTTCTTTTTGGTTCTGTTTTCCATATGTGAACTGGAAGCGTTTCATGTCTGTCACACACCTTTTGTTTTGTGGATATGGTGTATGCATGCGTGGCTCTGGGTTGTATTGAAGGGTGTCAGCATTTCACACCTGTAACACTGTGTCTCCAGAGTTTGTGTGTGTGGTCCCTATATTGTGCTGAGGCGGATCACACCAGTCACACGTGGTCCCCCAGATATCTATGTTTATCTCTAGGTTGTGATGCAGTGTCATCATCCCACACTTGTCACATATAATACCTGAAATGTCAGGCTGTTCCACAGCAGGCTAGCAAAACAGTCACACTGTTTCCAGATGTTCACCATCACACACCTATCCACAGTATATAGGAAATATGGCAGAAGGGCAAGCAGTTAAACACCATCAGAGAGATACAATAAGCCAAATCTAGAAGGTGGTAAATTATAATGGACAAATGATTTAGCAATTTCAATAGGTAAATAATCAGAATTTTTAAAAGATGAACAATAAAGGAAAGATGGTAGGTTAGAGACACAGGACTCACTTCTCTCCTAGAAAAGTAGTTATAAAACAAACAGAAATGGCCTGGAAAAAAATGTTCTAGGGTTTAGAACACCAGGGGAAGGCTAGACACCACCCAGGAGAGAGGAAAAGGATCTTGACAGAAAGACTGTGAGTAGAAGCTGCAGCTGCAGCTGCCAGCACCCTTCCCCCCACTCTCTGAGCAGATAGCTCTGAATTCTCTGGCCTCTGGCTGTGGCTACAGACAGAGGCGGCTGCAGGGATCCACCTCCAGGAAACAGGAGAGAGAGATGCAGCCTTAGGATGATTTAGCTTTTGACCAACAAATTTGGTCGGCTGTGTCCCACAAGCCCGTTCAGGCCAGGTGGGGCTACCACTGTTTGCCTTGGGAGCCACCATGGGACTAAAGAGATCTGACCCTCTCAATCATCCTCCCTACTGACTGGTGGTTGAGGACACTGGGAAGAGGGAGGGGGCTGCCAGCAGAGGTTAGAGAACAGCCCCTGAAAAAGTTTGAATTGCAAGGCTCTGAATAGCCTGGAGGCGGGGTCCTTTGTCACCATGTTGTGGGTGTTGCAGCAAACACGACGACCAGGTTTTGAACTGAGAGGGCTGTCAAAGAGTGCCATCTGCTGGTGGATCAAGGAAGTGCAGGTGAGGAAATTAAAAGTAGATAAAGAGGCTTTTTCAGTCTTTTACAGCCTCCCTTCCCAAGGCCCTTGGAAACAGGTCTGCAACCCATTACTGGGCCCATGGCAACTAACAGGGACAATAGACATTAGCAAAAAATTACAAGCCATACTATGAAATGGAAGAAATGGCCCAAACAAAGGAATACATCAAAGCCCCAGATGAGACACAGGATTTGAGACAACTAATCGAGGTTCATACAGATCTCCAAAATCAAATCAATGAGTTGAAAGATAATATGGCTAAAGAGATAAAGGACATCAAGAAGTCACTGGGGGAAGCAGGTGTGGCTCAAGCGATTGGGCTCCCATCTACCATATAGGAGGTCCAAGGTTCAATTCCTGGGGCCTCCTGGTGAAGGCAAGCTGGCCCATGCGGAGAGCTGGCCTGAGCAGAGAGCCGGCCCACACAGAGTGCTGGTCTGCACGGGAGTGCTGGTCAGCGCAGTAGTGCTGGCCCGCACACAGAGCTGATGCAAGATGGCGCAACAAAAAGACACAGAGGAGAGACAATAAGAGACACCATAGACCAGGGAGCTGAGGTGGCACAAAAGATTGAGCCCCTCTCTCCCACTCTGGAAGGTCCCAGGATTGGTTCCCGGTGCTGCCTAAAGAAAAGACAAGCAGACACAGAAGAACACACAGCAAACGGACACAGCAGACAGTGAGCACAAAGACGGCGGGACGGGGGGAGGATAAATAAATAAATAAATCTTTAAAAAAAAAAAAAGATGGCACTGGGTGAGTTCAAAGAAGAATTTGAAAACCTGAATACAAAAATAACTGAGCTTATAGGAATGAAAGACACAATAGGTGATATCACAAGCACATTAGAGGCATACAACAGCAGACTTGAAATGATAAAAGAATAAGTGAGCAGAAGACAAAACAGCTGTAATTGAAGAGGGAACCAAGAGAGAAAAGAATGGGAAAAATTGAGCAGGGGTTTAGAGTTGAATGATAACAT
>JAKSZT010054317.1:1668236-1713183 GCA_026826555.1 Tolypeutes matacus
TATATTTTTTGTGTAAAATTCATGTAATTGAAGTATCTTTTTAAAAAAATTTTTTAATTAAAAAAAAAAAAAGAATTGTTCACAAATGTTCACAGCTGCTTTGATTGCTATAACCAAAATCTATAATAAATAACCCAAATTTCCATTAACAGATGAGTGGATAAACAAAGAGTGGTATATCCATAGAGAAGAATATTACTCAGCCATAAAAACAGGGAACTACTCAAAAGCATCACTGATGAATCTCCAAATAATTATGCAGCATGAGGAAAACCAGGGGAAAAAAGGTTAACATTTTGTAATACCAATAATATAAAATCCTAGAAAAAGCACACTAACCTATTGTAAATGAAAGTAAATCAATCGTTGCCTGGAAGGCTGGGGAAGACAGGGCGAGAGATTATAAAAAGGCACAAGATAAATTAGAGTAAACAATGTATGTTCATTTCCAGGACTAGGATGGTGGTTTCATGGGATAATACAAATGTCAAAATGTAACAAATTGTATACTTTAAATAGGTTCAATGTACTTCTGCCAATTATACCCTAATAAAGCTTTAGAAAGGTTCAAAATATCTAGATCTACTTCGTTTGGAAAATCAGGTTTGGCAACCCTAGTTGACTCTACTGTCTCTCCCCATGGCCTGGGAGGAGCAGCCTTGCCTCAGTGGCAACAAATATTGGTGAGCAATGAGGTCTGTTTCCATCTGAGTCAGGAGGAATGCTGGCTGGGTGCTGGCTGGGTTATAAAAGCCACATCTCTCAACTACAGGTGCTCCTCCCCCTACCCTCGTTTTCCTGCCTGGGTAGCAATAATCTAGAGGTGAAAAGCCCAGAGAGACTATAACAATGTATAAAGTCTTTAGGTAATTTTCTCTAACAATGACCTCAACAACACAAAACCCATGATCTGGGAAAGCAGTGTACACACTGATCCTGTACATGGTCCTGGAACGTTTGTGGATGTACTTTTAGAATAGACACATTCCATCTAGTTGGCTATAGTCTCCTCCACTCCTTATTAATCCTGTGTTCTATACCAATTCTGGCTACTCTTAGCCCCTGTAATCCTACAAGCAGTGCCAAGGGTCTATTATTCTGTACATCGGAGCATGTGGATCCTTTGCCAGACCTGGAGAAGAGATTCCCCTCAATAGTGCTGGGTATTATATGGCATCCTCTATAAGTAAGGAAATAAAATTCATGTTTCTCCAAGAAGCAATGGATGTTTCACAACCATCCCCTCCTCACAGTGAACTCTGAGCCCCCCAAAAATCCTGGCATCAAGCCTACAAACTAGGGCCACAGAGCCCTTCAGTTTTTCCTATGAAGCCTTGGGCATCAATGGAAATTAGGCCAAAACTAGAGACAGAGACATTTTCTGTTATCATACTACCTTCTCTGCAGCACACAAAGTTTGGAATTCCCAGAAATGTTCTGTACCCCTTCATGCTAAGAGAACCCAATTCTGTTCTCAAACCACCCCACACAATGAATGGAATCCCCAAGATTAAAGGTGGCTTAAAATATAAGTCCTTTATTATTGCACCAGCCAGAGCAATCTGAGGCAGGCAGTTTCGGGGGCTGGGACAAGAAGGCTGGAAAAATCCATCACAAGCATCAAAAGGAATCAACAATATCCTTGAAAAAGATCATCTTTTTATGCAAGCTGAGAGCAAAACTCACACTGGGTCCTCTGGGATACACTGGGTCACATCCATGCCCTAATGAGTCAGAGAGAAGGGAATGAAGACTCAATTAGGCTCAGGCTACTCATAATTTCCACCAGTGAATAGGAAAGCACAGAGGTCTGCTTTCCTGAGCAGGCTGAGGTGATGATGGATGTCACTACGCAGACCTACTAAGCGGTAGAGATAAAATGCCTTCTACCACAGAAACCGGCAGTGATGTAAATTTGGCAAGGGCCCTGGGCAAGTTAGTACAATACAGCTCCTTAAAGCTTCCCACTTACCTGGACCTTTGTGGGGAATATTCCCACTGTGGCTATTAGGACAGATGAGATTCAAATCAGGGAGAAGTTTCCTCACAAAGGCTTTCCTCCAACGTCATTGCACTGAACAAGGAAATAACACATTCCCTGCATATCTAAGACTTTTCTTCAGTGTGAACTCTCTGGTGTCGAATGAGGCGAGAGCTTTGGCTAAAGGATTTCCCACATTCACCACACTCATAAGGCTTTACTCCAATGTGAACTCTCCAATGATTTATGAGACTATACATCTGGCGAAAGGATTTTCCACATTCACCACAGTCATAAGGCCTTTCTGCAGTGTGAACTCTCCGGTGTTGAATGAGGTCAGATTTGCGGCTAAAGGCTTTTCCACACTCACTGCACTCATAAGGCCTCTTTCCAGTGTGAACTCTCTGGTGTTGAATGAGGCCAGAGCTTTGGCTAAAGGATTTCCCACATTCGACACACTCATAAGGCCTTTCACAGTGTGAACTCTCCAATGTTGAATGAGGTTGGATTTGCGGCTAAAGGATTTCCCACATTCAGTGCACTCATAAGGCCTTTCTTCAGTGTGAACTCTCTGGTGGTAAATGAGGCTAGAGTTTTGACTAAAGGATTTTCCACATTCAGTGCACTCATAGCCTTTCTCCGGTGTGAACTCTCTGGTGTTGAATGAGAACAGATCTTTCACTAAAAGATTTCCCACATTCACTGCATCCATAACGCCTTGCTCTAGAGTGAGCTTTCCAGTGTTGAATGAGGTCAGATTTGCAGCTAAAGGATTTCTCACATTTGCTGCACTCATAAGGCCTCTCTCCAGTGTGAACTCTCCAATGATGAATGAGGCCTGAACTTTGGCTAAAGGATTTCCCACATTTGCTACACTTATAAGGCCTTGCTCCAGTGTGAACTCTCTGATGTTGAATGAACCTGGAGTTATGAGTAAAGAATTTTCCACACTCTTTGCATTCAAACTGCCTTTCTTCACTGGACTTTCTGGTGTTGAATGAGGTTAGACCTTCTTGTACAGGCTTTCCCACATTTGCTGTACTCGTAAGACCCTTCTCCCATGTGGACTCTCTAGTGCTGAACAAGTGAGGGTTCATAGGTAAAATCTTTTCCATATTTGCTGCACTGATAAAACCCTTCTCTTGTGAAGACTCTCTGGTGGTGAACAAGTGTGTGTTTGTGGCTGAGGGCATTTTTGCATCCTCCCCAGTTATAGTACCTTTTCCCACTTTGATAGCCTGTTGTACAATGAGTGCAGCTGATGGGCTTCCCCCCATTGTGAGTGGCCTGTTGCTGAAGAAGACTCAAGCTGACCAGGAAGTCCTTCCCAACCTCTCCACAGGTAAATGGCTTCCCTGACACAGGGAACTTGCAGCTCTTCACAAGTGCAGCTCTGCCCAGATTGCTTATGAAGGCATTCTCTCCATTGTGCTGCTTCTGGTGGTGGTGAAGGTTACCAAAGAAATAAAAATATTTCCCACATTCCCTGTATGTGTGCTGTTTCTGCCTGCAATGCTTTCCCTGGTACTGAGCCAAATGTGAAATGCTTCTCAAGAGATCACACATCTCATGTGTGTGAGTCTTCGGCATAGATGGAACTGCCTTGGGAGTCCTGACCAGTGATGCACCTTTTACATAAACATTCTGTGCAGATGGCGCCTCCTCATCCTCCTCTCCATGCCAACTACCTGAAAGCAAGGAAGTGATGGTGAAGTACACATTGACTTTAATGATAAATATGTGTCTCAAACAACATGGATGAGCCAACGGGACTATTATCAGGACAAGAGAATTGGAGCCAGGCTGAGGAAGCAGCTGCTGTGCACAGTGGCACCTGAGGTCACAGATGGTGGAGGCCTTACCAGGCATGGACTCAAGGAGAGGGTGTGGCTTCCAGAGACGTATGGGCTACAGCTTCTTTTTTTTGCCAACGACTTTCAGCAGGACCGTTCTGCAGGTGACATGAGGCTGTGCAGAAGCTTGTTTTCAGGCCAAAAAATCCCATTAAGGAGTACATGATGTGAAATATGAATATGGTAATATTGCATATATAAGACTATTTTTCTTTGACACTGAACAAATGTATGTTCATGTTACAAGCTGTTAATATCAGACAAAAAAAATACTATGCTAAGTGAAAGAAACCAGACACAAAGTACTACATATTGTATGATTCCATTATGTAAAACATAAGTATAAATCAATTTATAAAGATAAGATTAGATTAGTGATTATATAGGGCTGGGGAAGGATAGAGGGATTGAGAGGTGACTGCTAAGGGGTGTGGAGTTCTTCTTTTTGGAGTAATGAAATTTTTTGTGGTGATGAATGAACAACATTGTGATTATACTAAAAGCCACTATTAGACACTTTGGATAGATTGTACGATATGTGAATATATCTCAATAAAACTGCTTTTAAAAAAATACATGGTATTCAAGGATAATTAAAGATAATATGCACACCTCATGGTGCAACATCTGTGAGCCAATGTTGACAACAGGACAAATTCCTGGTATGGTTTGAACACAGTCCTGAGGTTGCACCCTTCCATACCAGGTTATCACAGGGCAAGAGCCATTCTGAGCCCATCTTGCTGTGGCTAAAGTCCATCCTGTGAACCACCCAGGACTCTCTTCCATAACCCCAAATGAGCAACTACATGGGACCTGGATGATACAAATCCTAAGGGAAAGAGGACAGGTGAGTAGCCAGCATTGGATGAGAACAACCCAGCACTTAACGGACCACTGGAAAGATATCTAAATATTACAAAAAGAACCTCAGCTGAGTGTCTTCCACAAACAGCCCATGGTCCGTGTAAGTAGTAATCATGTCAATGAATGCAACTTCTAACAAGGAAGGCCCAACTAAAAGTCAGGTAAAAGAAGGGAAGAAAACCTGGGGCACAGACGTGCTGTGGCCAGAGTCACCTAGCCAGGGAGAGGGAAGCATGGTGGAAAGCATTAGGCTGGCTGTGAGAAGAAAGAAGAGAGCAGTGCACTCAGCTCAGTGCTAGCAATGACAGTGCCCATTCCAGGGAACCGGAAGAGGAAGCCCATGGCTGTGATATGAGGACAGAACTACCCGAGGGAAGAGGGCAACAGCAGAGACTAGAATGGGACACTGGGGTGGGTATGAGGGACTTACCCAATGAGGCCACAAGTGCAAAGTTCTCCAGCATCACATCGCAGTACAGGCATCTCTGAGCTTCATCAAGGAGCCCCCACTCCTCCCAGGAGAAGTACACAGCCACATCCTCGAAGGTCACGCTGCCCTGCCATGAGAGGAACAGATGAAAACAAAATCAGCCTCTCTCCCTAAGACCCACAACCCATCTCCCAACACAACTGTCCCAGGCCCAGGCTCTTCCCAAGTTTCCTAATGCAGAGGAGATGCCAGACCCTGGTCCCCTTTTTGCCACTCTCCCTTCATGGTCTCATCCCGTCGTGGTGCTCAGCCCTCAGCAAGAGGCAGGTGGGCAGACAGATGTGCTCTAAGCCGAACACGGGCAAGTAGAGCTTCATCACTCCAGGAATACAATTCCACTGGGGTCCTCCACATTGTGGCCTCCAGACATAGCCAAACATGGGCTTGTCCTTCACCCTTAAATCCCTAATATCAGGATCCTGGTGTCATCAGTTCAGGTTCTTTCTCCACATGCACATTATTCTTTAGACAGCACCTCTTGTATCTCTGGACCTGTGAAAGTGTAACTTCTGTCCAGCTGAGAAATACTGCAAATGACCCTTCCTTCATTACTTGTCCTGAGCACTGCATTTTCAAATTATGCTCCCTGTCTGCACATGGACATGTGTTATAAAAGACCCCTTTTGTTTTGTGGTGAGTGTGACATCGAGCCTTGGAAGTACCAGCTCTCCTCCTGCCAATGAGGATTTTAGCCCATGACCAGCCTCGGATCCCCTACCATAGAAGACTTTCCCCATGTAAGGCCCCTGATAAATGCTCACTTGCCCACCAAGCTGGACTTGTCTGAATTTTTCTTTGGTCTGATGTAGCCCTCTCAGTTTGTTAAGAAGCTGTTATTTTACACAGCTTCTCTCTATACTCAGAACAAGGGCAAAAATTAGGGAAACTGTCAGCTAGTGATCAAATCCTGGATATTTGGTTCAATTTTTCCAGGACTTGTGGTATAGATTCCTGAACTGATTGCTGCAGAGCGTGGATCAGAATTATAATTTTATATATAGTCTGTCCCATTTCTGTATGATTCTTCTGTCTCTTACCCTTATAGTATCTCCTCTGTTCCTCATTCCACCCACCTGAGGGGCCTTCGTCCCTAGAGCACTGTGGGTCTGGCATCCCCCTCCATTTCCCCTTTGCCCTGCTCCCTGCACGCAGCCTGCTTGTCCACCTTCCTTGCAGTCCCCTCTAACATATGACCTCAGATCAGACGTGGGCCCTGCTGTCTCGAGGGACATCTTCCTGCACAGGAAAAGAACTAACCCAGGTTCCTCCAGGAACTTGGTGAGCAGTGAGGCGCCCAGAGTGGAATCGCTGCTCAGCTTGGGGCTCATGAAGGACCCACCGCTCACCCATTCCTAGAGCCTCAAGCCCTTCTGATAGAGGCACAGCCATGGAAGGAGTGAAGCTGGCAAAGGCCTCCAGGGCGTCTGGCTTTGCTTTCCAGAATGGTGGTGTTTGGAAAAGCATCCTAAAGTGGTAAATTCCACCTAAAGCTAAACACCTGTTTGAGACCAATCGTCAATAAATATGGAAAGTGAAGGATGAAAAGAACTTTGAAGAGAGACTTCAAGAGAATGAGAAACCATAGTGAGGTAAACAGGTAGGATGTCCATAGTTCAGAGAGGACCCAGCCCACAGTAGGTCTGACAGTGCTGGTTGCTGGGGAATCTCTTCCACCCTTAGTTCCATCCAACCCCTCCACCAGCACCACATCTGCCGCCCCTCCGTGGGGGAGCATATAGACTAGGAAGTAGTGTCACTCCTAAGACATGGCCACTCTGGCATCTCCACAGAAAGCTCAGAGAAGGCTCTCGCCTTTGACTGGTCAGAATGCCATCTCTTCATACCCTGTGCAGGTTTGGAAAATGTCTCAGTAGGAACATGGGAGGAACGGGACTTCACCTGCTGTGCCTTCCTTCTCTCACATGTCCCAGCCCAGCACTCTCTGCAGTCCAGTGCCTGGAAGCAGTGGCTCCCTGCGTTTTATCCAGTGTTGTAAATGTTTATGGCAGGAACGTAAGTCAGACCCCATCACTCCGTCACAGCAAAAGCCTACAACACACTTGAAGAAAACAAAAGTGATTTTGAGAGTTCCAATACCTAATTCTCAGTGCAGAGCTTTCTTTAAACTTTGGCAAACTGGAACTAAAAATGTGGGGTAAAGCAAAGCTCCAAGTCAAATTTTGTATCAGCTGATTTATGGTCATGTGGGATTCTCAGAGTGGCATCAATGGTGTCTGCTAACTTAAATCTCTTCAAACTCATCCTTTTTCATTATTATTTTTTGCTGATATAGACTCACTAAAATACAATATAAAGGAAAAATCATGCAAAGATTGAGAATGATAGGGAAGGAAGGGTTTGGATTACTACATTGAGGCAGTTCTGACTGGTTGTTCACATCAAAACTGCTTTCTTTTCTACAGGAATATTTTTCATCTAATTAATGATAATCAGATGAAGACAGAATCAAAACAGATATTTTGATGTATTAAATTATGAAGTGAGTGTAATGAAAAACTTGGCGGGTCTTTGTCCCCAGTTCCTGGGAAAGAAACCTGTGAGTCTTTGAAATTTCCTGCAATAGAAGTGTTTATTCTTGTTCACGGCGGGCCCAGGACGGCACCTGATAGTTCAAGGGCGAGCCAAGTGACAGGGAGGGCCAGCCACATCGCAGTCTTACGGGGGTCGGCCCCACCAGAAGGTTAAAGCGGGTGATTGGGGTCGAGGCTTTAGGCCCTGTCATATCAACTGACAACCCTCCCACCTCTGGGAGGGCAAGAGACGGGGCCTGCAAATTGAGTTCAACTGCATGGACATTGATTCTATCAATCATGTGTCTGTAACAAGACCCCATATAGGGAAGTGGCTGTGGCTCAATCAGTAGGGCTCTCGTTTGCCATGTGGGAGGTCCCGGGTTCGGTTCCCGGGGCCTCCTGGTGAGGGCGGGCCCGCCCGCACGGCGTGGTTAGCTGACCCAGCGAGCACAAGCAGCAAGGGGGGGATAAATGAATAAATAAATAAAATCTTTAAAAAAAAAAAAAAGACCCCATATAAATATGTGACACTCAGAAGCCACAATGAGCTTCCACAATTGATAGGATACATCTCTTTGCTGAGAGGGTGATGCACTCTGATTCCACAAGGAGAGGACATGGACACTTGCAGACCTCACCCTCTGCAACTCTTCTTTTGGCTTATTTTCGTATCCTTTTACATTATAAAGCTATAATCGTACATATAGCGCTTTTGGTGAATTCTGCGAGTCATTCTAGCAAGTTATCCAACCCGAGGGAGTGGTGGGAACCCCCAAATTTGTAGCCAGTTGGTCAGAAGTGCCCATGGTCTCAGCCACCCACCCCGTCCCACCGCTGAACTTGTACCTGGCACCTGCAGGGCAATCTTGGAAAAGATTACCCTTCACCTTCAGAGTCTGGCCTAACTCCGGGTAGAGTCAGAACTGAACTGAATGAGTTACTGCAGTCTACACAGTTGCTGACTGAGCTTTTGATAACCTTTAGAGTTACCAAAGATCATATCTTTTCTCTACAATGATTATTTTGTGGCACTGATTTGCTATGATGCATTATTTACATCATGTTTATGAAAAATGCTCTAAGTGGTTCACTATAAACACCAGGTGAAGTAGAGGACCTGGGAAGTCTGATGCCCCACGTTGACTGCTGCAAAATAAAAAGCCCAAAGAATATGTCAAAATATATGAATTTTTGAAGAAATGCAGTAGGGTTACCAAGGATAATTTTTGAGCTCTTGAATAGGAAGCATTTTAAATTTTTTAAAATTTAAACAAAATTATAATTTTGTTGTGGAAGCATGAAAATGTCTACAATTTCAGGTAATGGAGCCTCATTCAAGGGATCATCTAGGTAAGCCACTGAATGTTTATGTAAAACTTCGAGACTGGGAAGAATATTAACATATCAAATTAAAATCCTTAAAGAAAATATGCAGATTCTCCATTGACTAGGTGATAATAGACTCTTCATGAAAATTAATAGCTTATTCTATAAGAAACAGTGTTGCTATTGAGTATATTAGAGGCAGGAAATTTATGTCAGCATGTTTTATCATTCATGGCATTAACATTCATAATATTTAATATATCTAAATATATTGTATTTCAGTGTTATTTAGACAATTCAGTTAGTCTTGATCTTTTTTTTTTTTTTAATTTATTTATTTTTTATTGTGGGTAAAAATCAAAATTTTCACAATACCTACCAATATTTGTAAAATGATATATAAATATATATGCATATATGTGCATTTGCTTACAAAAATGTTATTTATATATATATAAATATATTTTAAGAGGTGCTTAGATACCCAAAATATTACACGGAACCCACTGGGATTCCCATGCTGCCCACCTCCCACACCTCCCACCACATCCCACACAAACATCTCCACAAGTGTGGCCCACCAACCTCAATGGACTTACACATCCTGGGGCCTTGCCACCAACCATAGACCACAGTTCACACTGTAGACCACACTCTCTCCCACTCAGTTCTGAGTGGTGTGTGCTGATTTAAAATGGCCTACATCCGTTGCCACAAAGGTACTCAGGACAACCTCCAAATCCCAAAGAAGCCCCTGTATTTCAACTGCTCGTCCCCTCCCTGCCCCAAAAGTGTCAAGTGGCCACTGGCTCCACCTCATTGTTATAATTTCTTCCATTGCTAGAGTCACCATATGTGAACAAGAGAATACCACCAAGTCCACTCCAGTCCACAGTTCTTCCCCCAATCCTGAGGGGACTGGGATGGTGATGTCCACTCCAACTCCAAGTAAGAGAGGGCCTACATCCCATGGATATGGTGGGTGGGATGATCCTGCCTGCAGATGCAGGCCCTCTCCATTCTCTGGGATGGCCATTGCCCATCGTTGTCTCCTTGCCAGGTGACTTGGATGAGTCCATTGAGCTGTAGGGTAGGAGTTGCAGCTCCACCGAGATTCCACGCACACCTGGCACATAGGTAGGCGGGAGGCTCCAGTCTTTGGAAGTATACCTAAGAAACTCCAGCATCACATGTAGGTTTGAGTAGACGGGACTGATGAACCATGTGCAGGGAGGACTTATCTAAGTCCAATTCTGTCACTCTCAGGAGCACAGATTCCAAAGTAGAGCCCACTGATAAGGCATCAGTCCCTGGGTCTATCCCCCCTTATATAGGACCAGGGTGTCTCCAGAGCTCTCAGGAGCCCCTCTGAGTGGGGTGATAGGCACTTAGATGTTCTATGAGCTCCTACTGAGGTGTGCGTAAGAGTTACCTCTGGGATGACCTCCCGACTCTCTTTGAAGTCTCTTAGCCACTTGAACTCATTTGTCTTTACCTTTTCCCCCAGTCTTGATCTTTATATACATTGAAGTCTACATACATATTCCTAACTCCGAATGCTCCCAGTCATTTTTCTCTCCACTTGAAACATAATTCAACAACTATGTTTAGAAAATATTAATAAATATGCTGGCAGTCAGCTTAAAATTAAAAAACAGGGAAGCGGCTGTGGCTCAATCAGTAGGGCTCCCGTTTACCATGTGGGAGGCCCCGGGTTCGGTTCCCGGGGCCTCCTGGTGAGGGCAGGCCCGCCCGCACGGCGTGGTTGGCTGACCCAGCGAGCACAAGCAGCAAGGGGGGTGGATAAATGAATAAATAAATAAAATCTTTAAAAAAAAAAAAAAAAAAAAAATTAAGAAACACAGTTGTTCGGGGAGTGGCTGTAGTTCAGTGGTTGAGCACTTGTTTCCCAGATACAAGGTCTCGGGTTCAATCCTCAGTTCCTCCTAAAAACAAACAAACAAATAAGAAACGGTTGCTTTCTACTTCCAAATTTCCAAATCCTAAAAAATTCATACATTACAGAAATTCCTTGAACATCTGTAGTGACTAAAATTACACAATTTTTAAAGATAATCTCTGAATAGTTATTTATACCATTTCATTTTTTTTGTATACCCTCTAAGCAAATAGAGGGCAGGGTTATTATCATTGTTATTCATTCCTGAATTCCAAATTCCTCATAAATTAGCAGGAATAATTTATGAGCCTATAGCTATATGAAGGAAAGGTTATTAAATACATGATTGAATGTCCTGGAGGGAGCTTTTAGCCCAGAGACCATACTTGGGAAAAAATGTTTTCTTTGCCCACTAGATGAAGTAGAAGTGAGGCATCCCACTGTTGGGACAGTGAACACAAAGGGACTTCATCTTTGGAAGCATGAACACACCAGTAAAAGGGTGTTCATCAGCCAATGGCTTGGGCTCTTAATCAGTGTTTTCCAAAAGGACAAGAGAAGGGAGAAAGTAGAAAGAAACAAATACGGCCACCAGGATCAGGATGTTGCACACGGCTCTTGCTGCATGCAAAACTATGCTGGAAAGGCTGTGCAGTGAATGCATTGGACTCGTTGCCTGTGCCTGTGCAGGACGAGGACCATGGAACCACGAGCCCAGGCCACGAGGCCCACACGAACATGTCAGCGATGGAGCTGATGCTTACTCTCTTGCACAAGCTTCTCCGTGTGCCTGAAACACCCAGGAACAACATGCACGCATTGTTTTATCCATTCTTAGTTTCTGCTCTTCAATGAGCCAGTCACTCTCATAGGAATGTGGGCATTTACCAATATATCCAATTAAAAATAAAATAAAAATGAAAATGAAACCATCGTGGCAATATAGTATCTGTACTTCGACTGGCTGGGAAGGGCTCTTCTCATTCTCCATGACAACAACGAAGAGCACTGCAGGGGATGCTGGGAAATATGTCCCAAGGTCCCAAAGAGGAAAACCAAGACCCGGCTTCCCTCGTAAAGGAGCCATGCCAGATTTCCATGGCTAGCCTGGGCAAAGCCTCCCTCAGAGGCTGACTGTGAGGCGCTAGGAGCCTCTTCATCTCTCAGACCCTCAGAGACAAGATTCACATTAGAAAGCAAATAATACCTTGATTGTCAGCTTTTTGTATACTAATATTATATATTGTTCTAATTCAGTGGTTCCTAAACAAGAAGCATCGGCAATACTTGGGAATTTGTTTAAAACTGCATCTACTGGGTCCCCACCTCAAACCTAGTGACTCAGAAACTCTGGGGGTGGAGCCTGGCACGCTTTGCTTTGACAAGCCTTCCAGGGGATTCAGATGCTCCCTCCAGTTTGAGAAATCCATTGAGGGAGTAGAGATAGCTCAAGTGGTTGAGCATCTGCGTCCCATGTATGAGGTCTCACGCTCAATCCCTGGTACCTGCTTTAAAAAAAAAAAAAAAAAAAAGAAAAAATAAAGACATCAGTGAATAAAATGGGAAAAATAGCACTATACACCTTGTGGGAGGTAACATAGAAAGTGCTTCTCACAGAGTCTGGCACACAGTCACAGTCCACTTCATAAGCAATATTATTATTACCATCACAAGGCTCTTAACAAACACTACTGAGGGAGGGCACGTCAGAGTGACCAACTCAGCATTTGGAATAATTGTCAAAATATAAAATGCAATGACTTAAATCCACTAGAATGGCTGTTATTTTTTAAAATGGAAAACAACAAGTGCTGTTGAGGATGCAGAGAAATAGGAAGCTTAATACATTGTAGGTGGGAATGTAAAGTGGCACAGCTGATGTGGAAAAAGTTGGCAGTTTCTCAAAAAGCTAAGCATAGTACTACCGTATAACCAGGCATAACTGCTTCTAGGTATATATCCCAATGACTTGAAAGCAGGGACTCAAACATGCTGTTCATGGCATTATTCACAGTAGCCAAAAGATGGAAGCAACCCAAATGTCCATCAGCAGAGGAATGGATAAACAAAATGTGGTATATGCATACAGGAGAATATTATTTCCATTAAGAAGGAATGAAGCTCTGATACATGCTACTACATGGATGAACCTTGAAGACGTCATGCTGAGTGAAACAAGTCAGACACTAAGGGACAGACATTGCATGGTCTCACTTGTGTGAAATATCTGGAACATGTAAATTCTTAGAGACAGAAAGCAGAGCACAGGCTGCGAGGCGGGGAGGGGGACCGTGGAGTCGATGCAGCGAGTGCAGGGGTTCCGTTTGGGGTGACAGGAGAGCTCTGGTGATGGATGGGCGGTGGGCTCAGCACAGCGCTGTGAAAGCGATTGATCTCAGTGAACTGTGCGCTTGGCAGTGGTTGAGATAGGAAAGTTCGTGTTCTATGTATGTTCCCGCAAGTGAAGAAAGGGAGAGAGACCATGACGGTTGATGGACATGATCCTAGACTGGATCTAATGATGGAGGAGAAAATTCCCCAAATGACATTATTGGGACCTATGAAAAATTGGAATATATACTGTAAGCTTTATGTCAATGTTAAACTTCTTGAACTTGGTAACTATACGTAAGGTGGTTACATAAGTAAATACACTTGTTCTTAGGAAAATCACATGGAAGCATTAATTATTCAAGGAGTATGATGTACACAACCTGCTCTCAAATGTTTAGAAGATAGATAGATAGGCAGATGGATGGATAGATGGATATACAGATGGATAGGTGAAATGATAGAGCAAATGTTACATATTAACAAAGTATACAATCCATCCAAAGTATATGCAATCAATGGTATTTGGTATGATCACATGGTTGTGCATTCATCAATTCAATCATTATTGGAGGATTTTCATTATTCCAATAATAAATAATAAAAACAAAAAACAAATGAACAAAAACTCATCTTCTCTCAGTCTCAAGCTATGTGCCTCCCCTGCCATACATAGCTGCTATTCTCTTTCTGTCTCTCTAGTTTATTAGTGTTTATATTTTATATAAATGGAGTCAAGCAATATATAGTACTTTGTGTCTAGTTTCTTTCCTTTAATATATTTCCTTTTATTACCCTTACTGGAAGATTATTAATATATCACTATATACTACTGTCCATAGTTTGCTTTGGTTGTATTATTGCCTGATATTAACATCTTGTAACATTAACATACATTTGTTCAAATGTTAAATGTGGCAAAATATTAAAAGTTGGTGGATCCGAGTATCTGGGGGAGGGGGTGGAGTATGTTGGAGTTCTCTGTGTGGATTTTGCATTATTTTTACAACTGTCCTGTCAATTTGAAATTGTTTCAAAATAAAAAGTTAAAAAAAATACAAAGACCCTCTGATTCAGCAAGTAGTACCAGGGGTAATGATTAAAATTTTTACAAAAAAGCACAACTTTGTACAATTAGCTCCATTATTTAATTTGTTTTAAATTGCTTATACAGGAGGAATTTCATGAACTACAGTAGGCCTATTGTCCAAGGGACAAATTCTTACAGGCCACATGATTTAACAATTGAGATCATTGGAACTAACTGTCCTGAGGCTAAACTGAAGTGGGGTTGATATAGTTTCAAGTTTGTAACATAAGATGATAACTCATTATTCTTCTCTTATTCTCAAGAACCAGGTTCCTCACCCCCACCTTCCTTCCCCTCTGGGAGTCGGAGCCACCAGACCCAAGTACAAATGTGTGATCATGAGAAGGTCCAGTCTTATGGCCAGCAGCTCAGGACCACCAGCTCCAGTCTCATCTAGACATTATCACTCCATGACCTGCATCTGCAGATCTCAAGGGAGCTCAAACAACTGAGATCCAAGGAGGCATCCACATGCAGGAGTACAAATGAGAAAACATAATGAAGACACAATTTCTCAATCACTTCTGTCCATATTCCATTGCCCAAAACTCATGTACATGGTTTAAGTTATGTGTAAGTGAAGCTGGGTATCCAAAATGAGAAAATTGGATTGGAGATAAACAATAAAAGTCTAGTAAAGTCCAACAATTTGAAGAATCTAGGTAAATTGTGGGAAGATGGTGTCAGACTAGGCAGGCAGGGCTCAAGTCTCTCACAAAAAGAATGAAGAAAGAGCCAAAAGCTGTCCAAAGGACCTGCTTTGGGGATCAGCAGACCAGAATAGTGCCACACAACTCCCAAAACGGTGAGAGACCAATCTCTCTCATGAACATAGATGCAAAAATTCTCAACAAAATACCTGCAAATCGAATCCAACAGCATATCAAAAGACTTATACATCACGACCAAGTGGGATTTATTCCTGGCATGCAAGGCTGGTTCAACATAAGAAAATCAATCAATGTAGTACACCACATTAACAAATTGAAGGGAAAAAAACCACATGATCATCTCAATAGATGCAGAAAAGGCATTTGACAAAATCCAACATCCTTTTTTGATAAAAATATTTCAAAAGATAGGAATAAAAGAAAAATTCCTCAATATGATAAAAGGCATATATGAAAAACCACAGACAACATCATACTCAATGGGGAAAGGTTGAAAGCTTTCCCTCTAAGATCAGGAACAAGACAAGGAAGCCCACTGTCACCATTATTAGTCAACACTGTACTAGAAGTTCTAGCTAGGGCAATTAGACAAGACAAAAAAATTAAAGGCATCCAGATAGGAAAAGAGGAAATAAAACTCTCACTGTTTGTGGATGACATGATCCTGTACTTAGAAAATCCTGAAGTATCCACGACAAAGCTACTTGAACTAATAAATGAGTTCAGCAAAGTGGCAGGATATAAGATCAACACGCAAAAATCAGTAATGTTTTTGTACACTAGTACTGAACAATCTGAGGAGGAAATCAGGAGGAAAATTCCATTTTCAATAGCAACAAAAAGACTCAAATACCTAGGAGTTAACTTAACCAAAGAAGTACAGGACCTATATGCAGAAAACTACAAAACAATGCTAAAAGAAATTTAAAAAGACCTAAAAAATGGAAAGACATTCCGTGTTCATGGATTGGAAGAATAAATATCGTGAAGATGTCAATCTTGCCCAAACTAAGTTATAGACTCAATGCAATACCAATCAAAATCCCAACAGCTTACTTTACAGAATTAGAGAAGGCAATTACCAAATTCATCTGGAAGGGTAAGTGCACCGGAATAGCCAAAAGCATTCTAAAAAAGAAGAGCAATGTGGGAGGAATTTCACTGCCTGACCTTGAAACATATTGCAAAGCTACAGTGGTCAAAACAGCATGGTACTGGCATAAAGATAGACACATCGATCAGTGGAATAGAATTCAGAACCCAGAAATAAACCCTCACCTATACAGTCAACTGGTTTTTGACAAACCTACCAAGCCCACGCTGATGGGAAAAAACAGTCTCTTCAACAAATGGTGTTGGGAGAACTGGATATCTATAACCAAAAGAATGAAAGAGGACCCCTGTCTCACCCCCTATACAAGAATTACTCAAAATGGATCAAAGACCTAAATATAAAAACCAGGACCATAAAACTACTAGAAGAAAATGTAGGGAAACATCTTCAAGACCTTGTAGTAGGTGGTGGTTTCTTGGACTTTACACCCAAAGCATGTGCAACAAAAGAAAAAATAGATAAATGGGACCTCCTCAAAATTAAACACTTTTACACCTCACAGGACTTTGTCAAAAGGGTGAAAAGGCAGCCAACTCAATGGGAAAAAATATTTGGAAATCACATATCTCATAAGGGTTTAATATCCAGGATATATAAAGAGATGTTACAACTCAACAATAAAAAGACAAATGACTCAATTAAAAAATGGGCAAAAGACTTGAATAGACATTTCTCCAAAGAAAAAATACAAATGGCAAAAAAACACCTGAAGAAATGCTCAACATCTCTCATGATTAGGGAAATGCAAATCAAAACTACAATGAGATATCATTTCACACCTATCAGAATGGCCACTATTAGAAAGACAGAGAGCTACAAGTGTTGGAGAGGATGTGGAGAGATAGGAACACTTCTTCACTGTTGGTGGGAATGCAGGATGGTACAGCCACTATGGAGGACTGTTTGGCAGTTCCTAAAGAAGCTGAATATAGACTTGCCACGTGACCCTGCAATACCACTACTGGGTATATATCCAGAAGAACTGAGAGCAGTGACACGAACAGACATCTGCACACCGATGTTCATAGCCACATTATTCACCATTGCCAAAAGGTGGAAACAACCCAGGTGTCCATCAACAGATGAATGGATAAACAAACTGTGGTCTATTCACACGATGGAATATTATGCAGCTGTAAGAAGAAATGAAGTCATAAAGCATATGGCAACATGGATGAACCTCGAGGACATTATGCTGAGTGAAGCAAGCCAGACACAAAAGGACAAATGCTCTATGAATGCATTACTATGAACCAAATATATTGTGTCACATACTGTTTGATAAAAAAAAAAAAAAAATTTACATGTATCCTTACATTTAATTGAGAAATGCATATATTTATTCATCTGTGTTTACTTTTTTAGTTTTTAATTGTTTATATTTTCAATTATTAAATGTACAAATAAAGTTAAATAAAAAAAGCAAAAAAAAAAAAAAAAGATCTTGTGGTAAGCAGTAGTTTCTTAAACCTTACATCCAAAGCACAAGCAACAAAAGAAAAAATAGATAAATGGGATCTCCTCAAAATTAAACACTTTTGCACCTCAAAGGACTTTGTCAAAAGGGTGAAAAGGCAGCCAACTCATTGGGAGAAAATATTTGGCAATCACATATCCAATAAGGGTTTAATACCCATGATATATAAAGAGATCACACAGCTCAACAATAAAAATGTTGAGCAAAGCAAGCCAGACACAAAAGGACAAATACTGTATGAATGTGTTACTATGAACCAAATATATTGTGTAATATATTGTTTGATTAAAAAAAAAAGTATATATATCAGTATATTTAATTGAGAAATGTATATATTCATTCATCTGTGTTTACTTTTTAGTTTTCAATCATTTATATTTTCAACTATTAAATGTACAAAATAAAGTAAAAAAAAAAAAAAAAAGAAAGAAAGAAATATAAACAAAACAAAAAGACAAACTACCTGATTAAAAAATGGGCAAAAGACTTAAAAAGACAATTGTCCAAAGAATACTTACAAATGCCAAAGAAACACATGAAAAAAATGTTCAACATCACTAGCAATTAAGGAAATGCAAATCAAAACCACAATGAGATATTATTTCACACCTATTAGACTGGCCACTATTAAAAAGTCAGAAAACTGTAAATGCTGGAGATGATGTAGAGAGATAGTAAAGCTTATTCGCTTTTGGTGGGAATGCAGGATGGTACAGCCACTGTGGAGGACTGTTTGGCAGTTCCTAAGGAAGTTGAATATAGACTTGCCACGTAACCTGGCAATACCACTATTAGGTATATACCCAGAACTGAGAGCAGTGACACAAACAGACATCTGGACACTGATGTTCATAGCAGTGTTATTCATGATTGCCAAAAGTTGGAAACAACCCAGGTGTCCATCAACTAATGAATGGATAAACAAATTGTGGTATATACACACAATAGAATAGTATGCAGTGTTCGAAGAAATGAAGTCGTGAAGCATATGACAACATGGATGAACTTGGAGGACATTGTGTTGAGTGAAACAAGCCAGACAAAAAGGACGAGCACTATATGATTGTACTATTATGAACTAAATATATTAAGTAAACTCATGGAATTAATAATTAGAATATAGGTCACCAGAAAATAAATGCAGGTAGAGAATGGAAAGCTGATGGTTAATCTGTGCAGAACTGGTTTAAAAGGTTATTTGTAAATCTTTGGAAATGAATGGAAATGGTGAGAGCACATCGTGGTGTTTGTGACTAGCCGAACTATTATATGGGTATGATAGTAGTTGAAAGGGAAAGTCTAAGGACATGTATATTACCAGAAAGAAAGCTAAAAAGTGTAACATGGGACTGTATAACATAGTGAAGCCTCATGAAAAATACAAATATGGGTGATATTGCATATATAAGATTGTTTTTACAAAATATAAATACAAATAAACTAGAGAGAAGGAAACAGAATAGCAGCTATGTACAGCATGAGAAGCATAGACACATTGAGAGGTGATGAGTTTTTTTGTTTGTTTTTTGATTTTTAGTATTATTATTATTATGAAATAAGTCAAAAATGAGAAATTTAATGGAAAATTAACCCACATAAAATGAAATTCTACAGGTTATATTAAGGGCAAAGAAAGTGATATAGTTGAAATCTCTGTGACCATTGAAGGAATGAGGATTCAGGAGAGAGTCCTTCTACGAAGGAATGCAGTTGCTCATAATCTGAATAAAACATGGATAACATTTCCTTGTGTAGTTAGAATGATGGCTTTACCATGCATAATCTCAGGTACATATAAATTGAGATAGAACAAATTACTTAACATTCTACATCCTTTATATTGTTCAGGGAAAGGTGTTGATAATTGTGTCATCTAATGTGTTAAATAAGTCTTTGTAACTCTTAGCTTAAACAATAATAAATAGAATCAGATTTTATTTACTAAAATTAAAGAGAATTTGTATTGTAAATAATAGTGTTTAAAAAAAACCAAGTACATGGGAAACAAAGAAATCCACAAAATAAGTAATATGTTTAAATACAAATATATCAATGATTACATTAAATGGGTTTGGAATAAACATTCAAATAAGTAGTCAGTAATTTTTGATGGTTGAAGCACCCTTCAAGATATATTTAATTTTCATCAGTGAATTTCCATGGCAAGATTTGAATTTCCATTTATACAGCAAACATTCCATGGTATTCTCAGCCACCCCCTACCTCCTCCAGTGGGAAAGGAAACTGGTAGGGGTTTAGGCACAGGAACGTCCTATGTTTGGCTATTCGGGAGCCATTACTTTATACTCAAATGCACCAAGGAACATGACCAAGGCATTAAAGAAGTAAAATCGCCTGAGAAGTTGTCTGTACTACAACATATTTTTTACCAAAAAATTCCCAGTTCAGCATCATCCCCTGGTAAGTGTTAAAGGTGGGATAAGGCCAACCCAAAGGGGTAACACCATAAGTGATCATAATTTTAAAAAATGCCTGGCATTTATCAAGTACATCCATACTCTGGGCAACATGTCAAGCACTTTACAGAACTGTGTCCTTTACAGGGACAGAAACTGAAGTCCCAGCAGTCTTTCAGTTGCCTATTGTCACAGGCAAGAAATTGCACAGCTGCGCATGAAACCAAGTCTTGCCTCTAAACATTACCCCACCAAAATTTCTGCCCAATATCATTTAACCTGGGCAGGGCTAGGGACTCTTCTTTATAAGAGAAACAAGGCTATATGGAGAATTTGAATGTCCATTTAACTGACACAGGGAGGAGAGGCCCCATGACATTTCTCTGTCTCATAACAGAAGTCTTTGGCTTCACTCGTGTACTCAACTTGTGTTTGCTGGGAGCTGACCAACAAATCTGAATAGGAAAACAGTCTATGCCCCGTGATCCCAGGGATGCAGAGAGCTGTCTCTTGAGTTCTGAGGAAGGAACTGTCATGACTTGGTCCAAAACCCATCATTCTAACCATCCACGTGTCTCGTTAGCTCTGGCTCCAAATAGGTACTGACTCAATCCTCTTCCCGTTACCTTCAAAGTCACCATCGGGGCCAATCCACTGTCAACACACTCCTGGACTAAACAACAGCATCCTTGTCTCACCTAATCAATTCTTCATTCACCTCAGTCTGTTTCCATGTAGTATCCTGAGGGAGTTTTTAAAACAAGATCGTGTCACTGTCCTTCTGAAACCCTTCCTCGGCCTCCCACTGCAATTAGAATAAAATTCAAATTTGTCGTCATGGTCTACAAAGTCAAGTGCTCCTGTCTCTGCCCCCATTCCATATCTTTGCCTACCACTCTGCCCCTCCAGACACTTGGGCCTTCTGGTTCCTGCATCAGGCCAAGACCTTGCTGGCCTCAGTGTCTTGGCACATGCTGTTCCCTTGGCTATAAATGCTCTTGCCCACCATTGAACATGCCTGGAAACCCTGCATCCTTTAGAGGTCTGCGTGACGACACCTCTTATTTACTGTCTTTCTCTTCCATCTTCCCATTTCTACAGAAAGGATCATTAAGGTCCAAGGAGGAGAAGAGAACACCTGGATAGTGATGACCACAGCTCAGGTGGACTATAATCCCAGGCTATCTCCAGCATCCAAGCTCTTAGCCACAGCTACACACTGCCTTCATACAAGCCCATCTACTCCCAAGTTTTGACCCATCTTTCAGCTATACCCTCAGGAACCCAGGACACATTTCTGTCACAGAAGCAGAGTCGTATTATTGTACCTCTCTGTTTCAGGTGTGTTTTCCACATTAGACAGTGAGCTCAGTCCCTGTTCACAGGCAGAGCCAATGTCTCAATCACCCATGTGTTCACGCCACCAAGGAGACCGTGAGTGGTTGTGTGGATGGGCAGCGTCTCCTGAGAATCTTGCCCATCAGAGCAAAAAAGCACAAAACCGAACTCCCTGACTTACCAGGGAGTAAAGACTGTATGGAAAGAGCTGGATGAGGGGGGAAAGCCCCAGGGTTTCCTTTGACCACAAGAAAGCATATCTCTCTTGATTTGGGAAAAATGGAATTTTAACAGGCATGGTAAGAAAGTCCTTCTGAGAACCACGGTGTTTGGGGAGAGTGTTTTATATTACTCACAGAGGTCGGGACTTAGCTAAGGTGCAGCCATAGCTACAGCACAGAAGGCCACCCTGAGAGAGGATGGAGGAGGGTGGCATCCTCAAAAGGCAGCACAATTTCCTGCACTAGAAAAGTGAGCACACTGCCTTCGAAAACTTTTATAACATAGAGCCTCTATTGACTCATTGAGAGGTGCACTCATGAAGGTGATATGTGGATGAGTTACCTCAAAAGGGGGCATGTCCACTGGAAGTGTGTAGCTGCATATTTAAAAGGCCTTGAGGAGGGCTCAAAGTATGTGATTATTTTTATGTTTTTTCTGTACAGTGAATTTTTTAACCTAATGTAATACTGCTATCTCATGACACTTGAAATCTAGACTCAAACACAATCCCAAAGAAGGAATTTCAAAATAACTATCAGAAGATAGCACCAAGGTAACAAGGCCATGGTGGTAATGTAACACCCTCTCAAGCTGCATGGGACTGTATCTTTGTCTGCTTATTAAAATCCAGGTACTAATTGCCAAAAGATGGAAACTCAGGTGTCCATCAACTGATGAATGGACAAACAAATTGTGGTATATACACATATTATGCAACTGTAAGAAGAAATGAAGTCGTAAAGCATATGGCAACATGGATGAACCTGGAGGACATTAAGTTGAGTGAAGCAAGCCAGACACAAAAGGACAAATACTGTATGATTACACTATTATGAACCAAATATATTGTGTAAACTTGTGGAGTTAATAACTAGAATATAGTTCACCAGAAAATAGAATGAGGGTAGAGAATGCAGAATTGGTTAAAAAAAAGTTGTTGTGTAATAATCTTTGGAAATGAATAGAAATGGTGAAAGCACATCACAGTGTTCGTAATTAGCAGAGCTATTATATTGGTATGACAGTGATTGAAAGGGAAAGTCTAAGGACATGTATATTACTAGAAAGAAAGCTTAAAAATGTAACATGTGACTGTATAAATAGTGAAACCTCATGTGAAATACAAATTTGGGTAATATTGCACATATTAGACTACTTTTACAAAATATAAATACAAATAAATTAGAGAGATGGAAACAGGATTGCAGCTATGTATGGCAGGAGAAGCATAGAGATATTGAGAAGTGATGAGTTTTTTGTTTTGTCTGTTTTTTTGTTTTGTTTTGTTTTGTTTTATTGGAATACTGAAAATGCCCTAATAATGATTGAAGTGCACAACTGTTGATTGTACACTTTGGGTGGATTTATGCTTTATTAATATGTATCAATTTTAAAAATCCAGATACTTTATTTTGCAGCAAAACTGCATGCAAACCTTAGTAAGATTAAAAAATAGGATTCCTCCTCCATGTTTGTTTTTTTCTGAGTTTATCAAGACAGCACAGAACAATCTGCACACTGGAAAGAGAAGGGAAAAGGAACACCTATCTGCCAGGATGTCAACCCATGCCACTTGATGACATTTCTCTGCACCCTCTAAAATCATCTCCTGTACCAATGAAAGACTATGGCCTGTAGAAAACAGATGATAACTATGCAGACACTGGGACATTTTAACCTCTATTGTGTTATTTAGGAAGATCCGTAGGGGCACTGATGACAAATGCTCCTGGGGGGCTGCCTAACTCACTCCATTCCCTGAAACAGTTCATCAGCTTGGCCCTTCTACCTGGGTGTGGGGACACCTGACCCAACCAAGCTGAGCCAATCACCTCCCTCTTGTAGAATCTGGAATAAGGTCCACTGACTACAGCCAGAGTGTGCTGGGCGCTGGGGTGAGGGTTTGTGTTTAGAAGGACTATATTCCTTACCCAACAATCCCTGATGCAGACACAGGCACCAAAGTCGGAGACATGGGACCAGAAAACTGAATAGGGCTGTGGGAAGAAGGAAGGTGGCTGCTGTGGCCTTCTTGACCAGCCAGGAATCAAGGAGGAGGTGATTCCGCCTCAAGGTGAGAGGTGAGACCAGATGCCCAAGGTCTCCAGCATCACCTCTATAAGTACACATGTTGGGCCGAGTCCAACTATCCACATGCCTTCTGGGTGAAGTTCACAGCCATCCTAAAAGGTACCAACCTCTGGAAAGCAAAGCAGAAGCAGCCACTTTGGTCTTCACGTTGCAGGGTGGGTTAGAGTCTGCTGCTAGGACGCTGGTAAAGGCACAAAGACCCGGGACTCGGCCGCCAAGGCGCTCCTGAGGGCCAAGCTGTGCTGGGCTCGGAGGGAGGCCGGCGCTGCTTCTGGAGACGATGTGACTTGTCTGAGAGAAAAGCCTCGAAGGGGGAAGCCGTTAGAGAGTGGCACACGGAAATGACAGTCCTGTTTGGACTGCCAGGGGCAGACAGTGCGTGCTCTGGGATGTCAGAGGAAAAGGGGAAAGGACAGTACTATTACAGACATTGATAAACAGCAGCAAAAGCTGGCCCTCCCGGGTCCTCGCTGTGGGCCTGTGCCTTGCTGAGGCCTGGACATGCTGTGTTAAAGGGGTCACACCTGCCCAACTCCGGAGCCAGAGTCCCAGGCTTGAATCCAGGCTTTTGAATGGACACTTGCTGCTGTGTGACTGGGGAAGTCAGCTCGTTTCTCTGAGCCATGATTTCTGCATCAGTACAGTAATAGTTCCAACTTCACCAGTTTGTCATGAGACTTAGAGAGAAAATGTTCACAAAGCAAACGCTGCAGGCCAGTGTGTTTGTCACTTCTATTCATCCTCCCACAGCCCAGGCAGTGACCGCCATCATCAGCCCCGGGTCATAGTCGGCAGCCTCAGGCTCAGGGGGCTCTAGTAAGCCCCCACTTCAAGAGGAGCGCCAGGGCTGGGACTCAGGGTCCTGTGGCCCAGGCCCTATGGCAGCCGCGCATTCTTCCATCGCCACAGTGAATGCGATGACAAAGATGTGACGCATCTGCAAAGACTCTTGCTGTGAATTCCATCATAGCCACCCCTGAGCATGTTTCCAGGGCCAATCGTCATCACCCATGTCCCAGGAGAGTCACCAAGGGGAGTCACCTGGGCACTGGGGTCACATGTCTCACACAGGCTCTTTCCCAGTCCCCGTAGGGGAGAATTGTTAATATCCCTCGTTAAATATTTGAAGAAATGGAGGTCAAGGGCAGTGAGGGATAAGCTCCAGGCCAGTTCAGAAACATCACAACCACAGACCTGTCCACTGGGTCCAGACCTCAATTGCCCACCAACAATATCCAGTGCACAGAAAAATATGGGGGAAGGAGGAGCACTTACACAGCACCGGAAAGATGGAATGAGCCAAATATAGAATGTAAAAAACTATTCTGGACAAACGGCTTAGCAACTTCAACAAGCAAATAAGAATAAAGAGAGGCAGGTAGTACCTACGGGTTAACAGACTTACAAGCCACGCCTACTAAAAGCCACAAGGATACATTTTGGATTCTGATTGGATTCTGTAGCAGTTTGGCAGTTTGATGTAATTATGAATTCCAAAAATAGATATTGGTTCATGCTTGTAAACTGGTCTGCTAATCTGGAATGATTAGGGCATTAACTGGGCCACGTTGGTGGGGCAGGAATCAAATATAAAAGGCATGACAAAGAACAGAGTTGAAGCAGTTTTGATGTTGGAGTTCTGGTGAGGAAGGAGAGATAAATCCCCTTTATAAAGACTAACTGATTTCTGGTATTTTGCATCAGCACTCCTTTGGCTGACACATTCAATCTGCCTAAAAGAACAAACACACTTTTGAGAAAATGGATAAAATCCAGCACTGGCAACATTATGTTTCAAAATTTTTTAAAATAATATACTTATTTGAGCTATGAAGGATCCCTTATTTTAGAAATGCATTCTGAAGAGGGTATCTGTTAAATGACAAGATGTCTAGAATTATAAGCAGAATAATCAACTAATTTGCATGGGGATAGGAAAAAAAACAAGGACAACCATCAAATGATAAATAAAGGAAGACTGGGGAAGGATTCATGGAGCTTTATAACACAGTCTTTTACATTTTTTTAAATACTTGAAAATAGTTATTCAAAAAGGTAGAGTACATACTTGTATCAGTTTTATGTGTTGAGAAGGAGGAATTAAAAAGCACGGGGGGGGCAGCTAATGCACCTCAGTATGGTTGAGCGTCTGCTTCTCATATCTAAGGTCCTGGGTTCAATCCCCAGTACCTCCTAAACAGAAACAAAACAGACAAACAAAATAATCAACTCACATTGGGGAGCGGATGTAGCTTAGTGATTGAGGGACTGCTTCCATGTATGAGGTCTTGGGTTCAATCCCCGGTAGCCCCTTAAAAAAAAAAAGTACAGCAGGAAACTTGGTTTCAGGATGGCGTAAGCCTGTATAAGAGATGAAATGTACACTTCAAGTATGTGCGGGTTAAGTCAATTATCCAGCAATTAAACTGTTTTAAAAACGATTCAAATTTTGTCACTCCCAAATTTTACTGTATTATTATTACATTCTTGAGGCTATTTGTAGTTACTGCATCAACATGGTGGAAATAGAATATTACAGTGTGTTACAGTGTGTTACTGGCAAATCTTCCCAACTCCATGTTCACTGTCATCATATTGGCAACTTGAAATAGGCCATGGTGGAAATATTTACACCAGAAAAACTGGCAAGCACTACAAACCAGGACTTGTTTTCCATACAGCAAGAATAGGAAACTCCAACATATATCTCTAATATATGAAAAGGAATATAGCTAAATTTCATTTTTTAAAAATAGGCCATAGATTGTGAGGTGGTGAATTTTGTCTGTTTTTTATTATTGAAATAATGAAAATGCGCTAATAATGAGTGAAGTGATGTATGCACAGCTATGTGATCATACCAAATACCATTGGTAGTACACTTTGGATGAATTGTATGCTTTATTAATATGAATCAATAAAATTGATTTGTTAAAAAAAAAAATAGGCCAAAGCAAAAGACTTGAACAGATCTCTCTCCAAAGAATCTTCTCTGCAAATCTTTACATCTTTACAAATGGCCAGAAAGCACATGAAAAGTTGCAGAACATCATTAGTCATCAGGGAAATGCAAATCAAAACCATAATGAGGAGAAGATGTGGCTCAAGCAGATGAGCGCTTGCTTCCCACATGGGAGGTCCCAGGTTTAGTTCCTGGTGCCTCCTAAAAACAAACAACAAGCAGCAAACAAAAAAACCAGCTCAGGAGGGCCGATGTGGCTCAGTGGTTGAGCACCAGCTTCCTACATACGAGGCCCCAGGTTCAATCCTCAGCCCCAGTACCAAAAAACAAAACACAAAAAACACCACCACAATGAGATACCATTTCACATTGATCAGTATGGCTGCTATTAAAAAAACAAAAAGAACAAGTGTTGAGCATACGGGGAAATAGGACACCCATCCATTGCTGGTGGCGATGTAAAATGGTGCAGCCGCTGTGGCAGCAGTTTGGGGGCTCCTCGGAAGGCTATGTAGAGAAAGCTACCATATGACCTGGTGATCACACTACTAGGTATATACCCAAAAGAAGTGAAAGCAGGGACTTGAACAGATATTTGTACACAGATTTTCATAGTGTCATTATTTACAATTGCCAAAAGATGGAAGCAAACCAAGTGTCTGTGAATGGATAAGCAAAAAATAAGCATACAATGGATTATTATTCAGCTGTAAAAATGAAGTCCTGATACATGCAACAAAATGGATGAACCTTGAAGATATATTGAGTGAATAAGCTAAATACAAAAGGACAAATATTATATGATCTGACTGATATGAAACCATTAGAATAAGCTAACTCATAGAGTCAAAATCTAGAATACCAGGGGATGGGATGGGAATATGGAAAGGGAAATTAAGGCTTAAAACTTATAGGGTTCCTAATTGGAATGATTGAAATGTGTTGGCAGTGGATAGTGGTGATGGTAGCACAATATTGTAAATGCAATTAACAGCACTGAAATATGTATCTGAATATGATTAAAAGGGGGAAATGTTAAATTGTATATAACAGGATAAAAAAAATTTTAAATCTGTGGAACTATACTATACAATGAACTCTAAATTAAACCATGAACTTTAATAGTTCAATTATAAAAATGTGCTATCACCAATTTTAACAAATTTTCCACATCAATACAAGGTGCTGGTGGGGGGGGGTATGGGAATCCTGTATTTTACACACGATCGTTCTGTAAACCCCCAACTTCTCTAACCAAGGGGGCGGGGGAATAGGTCAAAGATAGAAACAGCTTTCACTGAAGAAGAAATATCGATGGCAAATTAACACATGAGAAATGCTCAACATCACAAATCCTTGGAGAAATGCAATTAAAAAGCCCTGAGCTATATCAACCCACTTATTACAAGGAGCGAAATTAGAGCTTGACAATACTGAGCGTTGGCAAGGGTGTGGAGGAACTGAAAGTCTCCTGCACTGCTGGTGAAATGCAAAAAGCAATAGCCATTTTATTTTATTTTATTTTATTTTTAAAGATTTTATTTATTCATTCATTTATCCCCCCCTTGCTGCTTGCGCTCGCTGGGTCAGCTAACCACACCGTGCGGGCGGGCTTGCCTTCACCAGGAGGCCCCGGGAACCGAACCCGGGGCCTCCCATATGGTAAACGGGAGCCCTACTGATTGAGCCACAGCCGCTTCCCAGCAACAGCCATTTTAGATCACAGTTTGGCAGTTTCCTCAAAAGGTAAACATTCACCTATGCAGTGATTCAGGCATTGCACTGAGTTATTAATACAAGAGAAGTGTGATGTATATCCATATAAAGAACTACAAGCAAATGTTGGTAAATTTTATTTGCTATAGCCAAAAACTGGAAATAAGCCAAATGTCCATAAACAGATGAAAGGACAAATAATGCCAAAGCCATACAAGAGAATCTACTCACAATAAGAATTATTGATAAAAGCATCATTGACAAGCCTTAAAACAATTACACAGCATGAAAGAAACCAGGGGAAAAAGTAAACCCTTTCTGAGTCCAATCATGTAAATTTCTAAAAATACAAACTAAAATATTATATCGTAAAGGAAAGTAAATCGATGTTGGCCTGAAATCTGAGGAGGACATGGAGAGTATAAAAGGGCACAGGCAAATATGCAGGTTATATCATGACTATAATGTTTCAGGTTTATACACATCAAAACACAAAAAGTTTGAATGGACTGTACAAAGCATGGGACTGTATAACACAGGGAATCCAGTGGTGAGTGATGGACTGTGGTTAACAAAATATGAGAACATTTTCTCCTGAATGATAATATATAATACTAATTTAGAGTGTTAGTAATTGGGTGGGTTGGGGGAAAATACACCAAATGTAAGATATGAGCTATAGTTTGTAGTAATGTATATTATAAAAACGCTTCAAGAACATGTCATCCTTGTGCAGGTGCCATGCTAATCTTCTCTGTATCATTCCAATTTTAGTATATGTGGTGCCGAAGCAAGCACAGTAGTAATATTTTGAAGCTCTTTCATAACTTGTAACAAATATTTCACAACAATGCAAGGTGTTGGTGATGGGGAGATGTATGGGAGCCTTGTACCATCATATATTTGTTTTATAAATTCACAAATTTTCCTATACATTTGTTGTTTATGTATGTTCATGTATGAATTATATACTTCAATAAAATTTCATAAAAAAAATAAAAAGTATACACTTTAGGTGTAGTTTATTGCATGTGAATTATACCTTTACAAAGCTTTTAAAAAGTAACTCAAAATAAAGTTCTACTGCAGGTTTGGGAACCTATATTGTCTCTACCATGTCTCTCCTCAAAATCTGGGGGGGGCGGGGGAAGCCTTGTCTTGGTGGCAGCAAATATTGGTGAGCAACAAAGGCTGTTTCCAATTGAGTCAACAGGAATGTTGGCTGTGTCAGGCGCACAAGATACACAGATCCAGAGGACCTGAAAGTTTCTGCACACACTGATCCCACAGTCATAAGTCACTGGAACATTTGCAGAAGCACTTTTAGAAGAAACACATTCCATTTAGTGTGCTGCAGTCTCCTCCCCACCCTACTAAACCTGTGCTTCTGAACCAATTATGGCTCCTCTTGGTCCTTATAGTCTCACAACTAGTGCCACTAGCCAACTCATTTCTGTATAGGACCCTGGGAAGAAGGTCCCCTCACCTATAGTGCTGGGCATTATATGATATCCCTGTGAACAAGGAAAAAAACTCATGTTGTTTTCAGAAGTAATATTAGAACTGCCCCTCTTCAGGCAGGCAAAACAAAACAAAACAAAACAAAACTCTGGCAGCCAAAGACACAAACTATAAACTCTAAGCCCTGAAATATTTCATAGGATGAATTGGGAAGCAATGCATATTAAGCCAAAATCAGAGAGTGCGCTATTTTTGTCATCACATTATCATCTCTGATGCACAAATTTTGGGTCTCCTATGTTTACCCCTTCATGCTGGCAGAGCCCAGTTCTTTTCTCAAACCAACCCACACATGTAAAGGTGTGCTTAAACAATAAGGACAACGTTTTTGCACAAAGCAGAACACTGTGCTGGGTTCCTGGGTTGGTGACCAGAGGACGGAAAAATCCATCACTGGCATGTAAGACCAATAATGTCCCTAAAAAAGGTTGACCTTTTATGTAAGCCACTAGCATATCTCACTTAGGGACTTCTCTAACTAGTTAGAGAAGGAAATGAGAACCCCATAAGGCTCAGGTTGCTCACGATTTCCTCCAGCAAATCAGAGAACGAAGTCTGCTTCATTGAGCATGGTGCAACGGTGACAGACACTGTGAAGACCTGACCACTGGAGGAAGTAAAAAGACCTATGCCACAGAACCTGATAAGCCATAAATCAGGCAAGGGTTATAAACAGGTTAGAAAGTTTAATGCAACTCTATAAGCTTCCTCACACATCCAAAACTAGAGGGAATTTACGACTTTGGATGTTCAGATAGGTGAGATCAAATCAAGTAGAAGATTCTCTCACAAGGGCTCTTTCCATTTTCTTATACTGAACAAAGAAACAACACATTCCCTGTGCACCTAAGGCCTTTATCCAGTGTAAAGCCTCTAGTATCAAATGAGGCCAGAGGTTTGGCTAAAGGATCTGCACATTTGCCGCATTAATAAGGCCTTATTCCAGTGTGAACACACATTTACGAGGCTGTACCTCTGGCTAAAGGGTTTCCTACATTTGCCTCCATCATTAGGTCTTGCTCCAGGTGAACTCTCCGGTGTTTAATAAGGTCAAATTTGCGGCTAAAGGATTTCCCACATACACTGCACTCATAAGGCCTTTCTCCAGTGTGAACTCTCCGGTGTTGAATGAGGCCAGAGCTTTGGCTGAAGGATTTCCCACACTCATCACAGTTATAAGGCCTTTCTCCAGTGTGAACTCTCCGGTGCTGGATAAGGTTGGATTTGAGTCTAAAGGATTTGCCACATTCACTACATTCATAAGGTCTTTCTCCAGTGTGAATTATCCGGTGGTAAATGAGGCTAGAGTTTTGGCTAAAGGATTTCCCACAAACACCACACTCATAAGGCCTTTCTCCAGTGTGAACTCTCTGGTGTTGAATAAGGACAGATCTTTCACTAAAGGATTTCCCACATTCACTGCACTCAAAAGGCCTTTCCCCAGTGTGGACTCTCTGGTGTTTAATGAGTCTGGAGATTTGGCTAAAGGTATTACCACACTGACTACAAACGTAAGGCATTTCATTAGTGTGAAGCTTCCGGTGTTGGATAAGGCCAGAGCTTCGGCTGAAGGATTTCCCACATTCACCACACTCATAAGGTCTTTCTCCAGTATGAATTCTCTGGTGTTGAATGAGGTCAGATTTGCAGCTAAAAGATTTCCCACATTCACTGCACTCATAAGGCCTTTCTCCTGTGTGAACTCTCCGGTGTTGAATGAGGCCAGAGCTTTGGCTGAAGGATTTTCCACATTCGGTACACTCATAAGGCCTTTCTCCAGTATGGACTCTCAGGTGTTGAATGAGGTTGGATTTGAGTCTAAAGGATTTCCCACACTCACTGCACTCATAAGGCCTTATTCCATTGTGAACTCTCCGGTGATGAATGAGACCAGAACTTTGGCTAAAGGATTTCCCACATTTGCCACACTTATAAGGCCTTTCTCCAGTATGAACTCTCTGGTGTTGGATGAACATGGAGCTGTGGGTAAAGAATTTTCCACATTCATTGCATTCATAAAATCCTTCCCCATTGTGGACTTTCTGGTGCTGAATGAGATTAGACCTTCGTGTGCAGGCTTTTCCACATTTGCTGCACTCGTAAGGCCTTTCTCCTGTGTGGAGTTTCTGGTGCTGAGCAAGTGAGCCTTTGTACCGGAAAGCTTTCCCACATTCACTACATTCATAAAGCCCTCCTCTATTTAGGACTGTCTGGTTGTGAACAAGTATGTGTTTGTGGCTAAAATCTTTTTTGCAGTCTCCCCAGTCATAACTTTTTCCACTGTGAATAGCTGCACGACATTCATTGTATTCATTGATTGGCTTCTCCCCAGTGTGAGTGGCCTGTTGCTGGAGAAGACCCAACCTGACCAGGAAGTCCTTCCCAACTTCTCTACAGGTAAATGGCTTCCCTGACATATGGAATTTGCAGCTCTTCAAAAACAAGGCTCTACCCATGTCACTTTTGAAGAATTTCTCTGCAATGTGCTGCTTCTGGTGGTGTTGAAGGTTAGCACCAAAGTAAAATCGTTTGCCACACGTCCCACACATGTACGGTTTCTGCCTGTGATGTTTTCTCTGGTGCTCAGCCAAGTGCAAAATGTCTTTCAAAAGGGAGCCACACATCTCAAAGGGGTGGGCCTTCTGTGGTGATGGAACAGCCCTGGGAGTCTTGACCTGTGACACTCCTTCTATAGGAGTACTCTGTTCAGCAAATGCCTCTTCATCCCCTGTTCCATGCCAACAACCTGAAAGCAAAGAAGTGATGGTGAAGTACATGTTGACTTTTATTGGCAAATGAGGGTCTCACACATCAAGGAATGAGTCCATGGGACAGTTTTCAGGACAATGGAGTTGGGATCATGTTGAGAAAGTGGCTACTCTGCATACTGGCCCCTAAAGTCACAGAATAGTGGAAGCTTCCCCAGGCAAAGAACATAAGGAGGGGGTATAGCATATGGAGAAGAAATATAGTCTACAACTCATTCCTCTGCCACAGCTATCAGCAAGACCTGTCTGCTGATGATACATGAGGCAGTGCAAAAGTGTGAATCCAGGCCAAGGAAAATATGATTGCAACAGAGCAGGTGGTGTTCAAGGACAATTTAAGGATATTTGTACCCCTCATGGAACAACATGTGCAAGTCAGTGTTGGAGAGAACTGCAGAAGGAGCACTAAAAAATGGGTGAGACATGTTGTTCAGAGAAGTGGGGATTATCCCAGGGCTGGAAATCAAGAGTAAAAATGACAAGTAGTAGATTGATAAGTTGGCAAAGTGTCAAGAATGGGGTAGGAAAGGGAAGCGGCTGTGGCTCAATCAGTAGGGCTCCCGTTTACCATATGGGAGGCCCCGGGTTCGGTTCCCGGGGCCTCCTGGTGAAGGCAGGCCCACCTGCATGGCGTGGTTAGCTGACCCAGCGAGCACAAGCAGCAAGGGGGGGGATAAATGAATAAATAAATAAAATCTTAAAAAAAAAAAAAAGAATGGGGTAGGAAAAATAGAAATGAGGTATGGTCACTGGCAATCATACCAACACATTAGTCAAATAGGAAAGGTTCCTGGTATGATCTGAACACAGCCCTGAGGTTGCATCCTTCCACATCTGGTAACCACCAGTGCCAGGGCCCTCTGAGCTCATCTACCAATGGCTGAAGTCATGTGTATCCTGTGAACCACCCAGGGCTCTCTCCTGTAACCCCAAATGAGCAACTAAATGGACCTGGATGATACAAGTCCTAAGGGAAAGGCAGGAGAGGTGAGTAGCCTGCACTGGCCAAGAATAACCCAGCACACAACAGACCACTGGAATGATATCTAAATATTACAAGAACCTTAGCAGAGTGTCTTCCACAAACAGCTCATGGTCCATGTAAGTAGTAATCATGTCATTGACTGCAATCACTTACAAAGAGATGGCAAAGGCAGCGCTTAGCACAGGACAATGGGGTGGATGTGAGGGCATTACCTAGCGAGGCCACAAGTGCAAAGTTCTCCAGCATCACATCGCGGTACAGGCATCTCTGAGTCTCATCAAGAAGGCCCCACTCTTCCCAGGAGAAGTACACAGCCACATCTTCAAAGGTGATGCTGCCCTGCCATGAGGGGAACAAATGAAACCACAATTGGCCTCTCTCCCTAGGACCCACAACCCATCTCCCAACACATGCCCATCCTCTTCCCAAATTCTCTGATGCAGAGGAGATACCAGACCCTCTCCCTTCATGGTCTCATTGGTCACTGTGCTCAGCTCTCAATAACTGGCAGGTGGGCAGAGAGATGTGAGCTAAGCTCAGGACTGGCACATGGAGTACCTCCTAGAAAAGCAATTCCACTGGGGTCCTCCACATTGTGGCATGCAGACACAACCAAACATGGGCTTGTCCTTCACCCTTAAATCCCTAATATCAAGGTCCTGTTGTCATCAGTTCAGGTTCCCTCCCCACGTACACATTATTCTTTAGATAGCACCTCTTATGTATCTCTGGACCCACAACCAATATCACCTCTCTGCCCCAAATTCTAGGCATCTCCCTGGCCTTCCCATGCTATTCATCACATGGCATCAGGAGAGTGCTTGTCATAATCAAACAGGATCCAGTAATACCCCATACCACCAATGATTCCCACTGCCAGGGGCAGGCTCAACAATCACTATGACAACCTCCCTGCTTGACTGTTCCTTGCTTCAAACTCAGTCTCCCAGAACAAAATGCAGATAAGAGATACTCATGGTCTTTTTCCACTTCTATGTTGCATTTGCTGTCCTATCACCAGTGAAAAACTTCCTCCTTCCACCTACCCTCCTTCAAAGCCCAGCTCCAATACCTCCCAAGCATTATCACAAAATTCTGTGAATAAGAATCAGCCCCAGCCTCAATGTCATCACAACTCTATTATTCCTATGCTTAAGCATCCATCTCATGCCCACCCCTCTCTTGTAAAACTTAACCACCTGGCAGATTACCCTCTTCCCCATATTTCTGCACTACATGATAAATTTTCCCCCTCACCTGTTTCATTAATGCCCAACATGCCCAACCAGGTGCCAAAGCATGAAACCCAATCCTTGGCACCCACCGTCTTCTTCCTGACTGGCTAATTGCCATACAACCTGAGCTCCCCCCTGGTTCACACACAAGCCACCACCCACCACTTTTTGAATGTCTCCATCCTAAACCCCCTCCCCAGAGTTCCAGACCTATGTGTCTAGTTGGCCACTTAATGCTTCCATTCAGTGTCGTCTGAAACATCTCAGACTCCTAACATGGACAAAACAAAATTCCTGATATCCCCACTGAAAATAACTATTACTACCAACTTCCCCATCTCACCTGAGGAGCTCTTATCCCTCCTGCTGCTAGGACCAACAACTTTGGTGTCATTTCTGACTCTTCCCATTCTTTCCCTCATCCACCACATCAGAAAATCTAGTTGTCCCGTCTAAAAAAAACAGATCCAAAATCCAGCCACTTCTCCCACTTCTATGTCTATCCCTCTGATCCATCAACATTAACCTGGGCTTTTGCAGTAGCCACTTTGCTGGTCTTCCTGCCTCCTCCCTTAAACCTACTCTTTTCTGCACTCTGCAGGCAGATGGATACTGTTAAAACCTGGATAAGATCACCTCTCTCTTCTGATTCAAAATTCTGTTACTCCCTAATACCACTAAACATCCCTGGCATTTCAGGACTGACACTGCTCCCCTGCTCTTTGTTCCTATCAGAAAGAACAGAGATATGCAGTTCCCTGTTCAGTCTCACCTTCAAGAGGTTCTACATGATGATAACTATTACTGGGATTGCCTTGCATATCTCTTACCATTGGCAGCTGGAAATTAAAAGTCCTCCATATAACCCATGGCCTACACTCAGAACCCTGGGCCTGAAGTTTCTTAAGCATCACCCCTCACCACACCAGCTGGTAGAAGAGCAGGTGAAGAGTCCCTATTTGAGTAGATGTCAGGACTAATGAGGGGCTGGAACATTCTCCATTTATACCTGTGTAAATTCCAAAAGGACTTCCATAGCTTTGGAAGATGTGGGAAAAGTCAACTTGTAGAGGTCAGCAATCATGGCAGGCATTCATGGGCTCAGGCCTCCCATGTACTCCTGCCCAGCCCTGGATTCAGTGACCTCACACTAACCTCTGTGCCTTATTCCTCAGTGCTGCCACTTACCAGCTGTGTAGCCTTGGAAAAGTACTGCACAAGTATTCTGAAGCCTTGGAAAAGCTCCTGTACTTTAATGTCCTCATCACCCTCTACATATATTCTTCCTTGGAACAGCCTTGGGGAACTTATAAACCCTAACTCAGATCGTGTCGATCCTTTGTTCAAAATTCTCCATATCTCCAAGAGCCCTGAGAATGGAAAACAATTCCTCAGCCTGCCACTCCAGATGCGACTTCTAACACTGTTCCCTGCAGACACAAGACGGACCCCAGGTTTCCTCAAATCTCCCGGGTCTGTCGCACCTCCAGGCGCTTACACAACGCCGGTCCCTCCGCCTGTAAACCTCGCCCACACCTTGTCACATCGGCTGTCAGGAACCGGGACCCCAAACACGGCGCCTCGCTTTCCCGGACGCCGCGACCTGGGCTGCCGTGACGGAAGCAGGCACCCCTCTGGTAGGGTTTTAGAATCCGGAGGAGAGGGAGAGGGCCGGGGAAGGCCTGGAGGGCGCTGCCCTTACCTGGGCGCGGGCCGGGGTCGTGGGCGCGGCCACCGCCATCGCAGGCTGGGGGCGGAGCAGGCGGGGGGCGGCGGTCGGCAGGAGCGGGAACTCGGTCCCCGACGTCTCGGGCCCCGCCCCGCCGCCCCTCAGCCCGCCTCTGTTCGGCGGGTACAACAGCTCCTTTCGTACTTCTTGGTCGGGTCACCTCGGCCCGGACTCAAAGCTCTGGAAACTAAGATGGGGCGGAAAGACCCGAAAGAAGCCAAAACCACCGTCACGAAGAGGAACCGGAAGTCCCGCCCCGGCGCGATGCGTTCGCACGGAAATGCCCCTGCGCCGGGCCTTCATTGGCTCAGCACCACTGCGCTCGTCGCACAGCATTCTGGGTGTTGTAGTTCCCACCGCACCGCAGAAGAAGGCAGGGGCTCACCTTACCCTGACCTCCGGGAATGACGCCTAAGCATCCCCTCCAGTGGCTCTGGAAAGCTTCGTCTCCAGCCCCCAAGGGGGTCGGAGGTCCCATTGTCCTGAAAGGGACAGAAGGCAGATGTCACGGAGTATGTCAGGCTCTGTGAGGCGCAGCACTCCAGAGATGGAAAGAATTGCATATACGCCCAATGGCTACAGTTCCAAATGGACGTGTCATTCCATGCAGCCACTCAGACACAAGGGCTCCAATGGCAGCTGGAGGCTTACAAGCATCATCTTATTGCTCTTCAAATAACACATAGCCTGCACTCCTAGTCACTTTTGTGAGTTTTAGTATGTTAGGTCAGGGGCACAAGAAAAGACACACCCAGGTAGGGACATGTCAGTGAAGAGAGAAGAAGGATATGGGACTGCCATTAAGCAGCTGGACAAAGGAGGAGCTCTGCTCCTGGTTCCCACACAAACTGGACACGAACCTTTGTAAGATTAAACAATGAGATCCCCCCCACCCACCCACCCGTGTTTGTCTTCTCTGAGTCTATCAAGTCAGCACAGAACAATCAGCACGCTGGAAAGAGAAGTCAACCCATGCCACTTGATGACACTTCTCTGCACCCTGTAAAATCATCTCCCATACCAATGGAGGAATGTGGCCTAGGCTGTAGGAAACAGGTTTGACCTTGCCAACACCAGGGACCTTTTTTACCTAGATGGTGTTGTTTAGGAAGGTCCCTGGGGAGCACTGATGTCACATGCCTCCTGAGGGGTCTGCCTGACTCACCTCATTCCCTGAGACAGTCCATCAACTTGGACACCTGACCCAACCAAGCTGAGCCAACCATCTTCCCTCTTGTGGAATCTGGAATAAGGTCTGCAGGCTGAGGCGGGAGTTTGTGTTTAGAAGGACTATGTTTCTTGCTCATTGATCCCTGATGGGAGGAGATCGGACCAGAAACCAGCATGGGGCTGTGGGGAGGAGGGAAGGTGGCTGCTGTGGCCTTCTTGACCAGCCAGGAATCAAGGAGGAGAAGCTGATTACCCCTAAAGGCCAGAGGCGAGGTCTTACCCAGTGAGACCATCACCGGCAGGTACACGTCCCACTGGGCCAGGTCCAGCTGTCCCTACTCCCTGGGCAAAGTTCACAGTCACATCCTAGAAGACACCAACACCTGGACAGTCAAACAGACGCAGCCCCTTTGGCTTTCAGTTTGCAGGATGGGATTACAGCTGTTGCTCATTTGCTGGGAGAGGTGCAGAGAGGAAGGCATCAGGGTGACGTGGGGTGGAGAGGGTTCTAGTCGCCTTGGGGACCAGAACCTGCGTCGGCGAGGGGGCGGTGGCGCCGCGGTTGTCAAGGGAGCATCACTCGCAGGTCGAATCCGGAGGTCCCCAGGTCCAAGGGGGAGCTGGGTCCGGGTGGTGGCGCTCGGCGTCCCGCGGGCTGGGAGAGCGCGGCGGGGACCCGAGCGGGGCGCAAGCGCCGTGGGGCGGGGGCGCAGACCTGCAGTCCTCCCCCCAGCCCGCAGCCGGGACACCCCGGCCCTCCGTGAGGACGCCCCCCACTCGCTGGCCCGGGGACGACCGCGACCCTCAGGACAGCTGCCACCCAGAGCCGTCGCGGCCGCGCAGCCTCACCCGGCGCCGGCGCTCGCGGCGCTTCAGCTCTTCCCATTCTCCAAAAGGAAACTGAGGCCCAGAGAGGGGCATCGCTTGCCTGTGGGTCCCCGGCGGTGCGAGGGGCATTCGGGATTCAACCCCAGGGCGCCGGCTCCGGGTCTCGGGGTCTCCGATCCCTGCCCTCCAAGCTTCAGGGTCTCCAAAACGCCCGTCCCTTCCGATGGACCCCGCCCCCACCCCCCGGGGTCCTCTGCACCCCCGCCCCCAGCCCTCCCACGCCGACGCGCCAGGCTGATCTTTCCACGCGGAGCTCTCGTGGCCGGCCCTGTCAATGAGCTCTTGTGACCTCTCCACACCATCCAGCGCGCAGGGACTGTATTCCCGATTCCCCAGGAGGGGTGGGCAGCTCAGAGGGTGACCCCGCGAGGCGCGCTCTGCGCTGCTCGGGTTTGCTCTCTTCACTCCAGCTTGTTCTCCTCTCCACGCAGACCCTCAGCGGAACCCCCGCGTGCGCCTCGCCTTCCCGCAAAGCCCCCTCCCTCGCGGGAACGCTTTTCCCGTGGACGGGTCGCCACTGCCCAGCGCCCCCGACAGGCTCATCGTGTCACCAGGACGTGCTCCTGCCCGCCCCCCGGCCCCATATGCAGTGACTCCTTCCCAGGGTGCCCCTTAATCACCACTCCAGGGAGCCACCCCGCTCAGTGTCCCGACACGCAGCTGTCACTGCTGTGCGGCCCGAGAGCTGCGGAACGGCGAGAACGTCCACTGAGGCCCTCCCGTGTCCCTGCGCGCCCATCTCCCGACTGCACCTCCCCAGCTCTGACGGAGAAGCGCAAGTCGCCCATCTCTGCTACTTTGCAAAAATCTTCATTTCTCGGGCTCGCAGGCAGCACCTTGAACATCCGCAGCCGGAAAGGCTGGGTGCGGCCGGCCCGCGGTCACGCTCCAGCCCCACTCCCCGGGCCTTGCCGGGCAGCGGCTCGCAGGCGTGGCTCTCCAGACTGTGCCAAGACGCGCGGCTTCACCACCCCTGCAGGGGGCGCCTCCCCACGTCTCCGTCACATGTCTGTGCCCCGTGCCAGCGCCTCACTTCTGTCTCACGGGTCCCTGGGGTGCTCCACGTGTGCCCTGTTTGTCTCGTGCCGCACGTTTCTGTTGTGCGTGTGCTGAATGCGTCCGTGGGTCCAAGCCGTGCTGTGGGGTGTTGGCACCCCACACCTGTCGCGCCGCGTTCGCAGGGCACAGGAGAGGTGTCGCAGACTGTGTGAGCTGCGTCAGCATCATGTGCTTGCCACACAGCGCCCCAGATGTAGCGCACATGCCTCTAGGCTCTGCTAGTGCCGACACTGCACACCTTCCACCACGGCGCCTGCAGTGTTTGTTTCCAGGTACGTCGTTTTCACAACTTGTCCGCTGGGAGAGGCCTCTTTTGCCCCTCATCAATATCTAGTGTGCAGTAATATGGGAAGTCTGTGTGTGTGTCACTAAATAGCCTCAGAGAGATACAAAAAAAAAACAAAAACAAATACAGAATGTGGAAAATTATACTGCACAAATGGCCGAGCAACTTCCACAAGTAAATAACAGAAGGAGGCAGGGTGTATCTCTAGGTTAATAGACTTACAAGACACACCTACTGAAAGCCATATGGATACATTGTGGATCCTTGTTGCATTCAATCTGCCTTAAAGAAAGAACATATATATATATATATTTTAAATGTTATTTTAGGGAATTTTAGTAATTTCAGGTATTAACTTTTGGCTATTTTTTTTTTAAATGAAAACATACATTTCTCAATTAAATGTACTAGATACACATGAATTTTTTAAAGTCACACAATATGTTACACAATATATTTGGTTCATAGTAACGCAATCATACAGTATTTGTCCTTTTTAGTCTGGCTTACTTTGCTCAACATAATATCCTCCAGGTTCATCCATGTTGCCATATGCTTTATGACTTCATTTCTTCTTACAGCTGCATAATATTCCATCGTGTGAATAGACCACAGTTTGTTTATCCATTCGTCTGTTGATGGACACCTGGGTTGTTTCCAGCTTTTGGCAATGGTGAATAATGTGGCTATGAACATCGGTGTGCAGGTGTCTGTTCGTGTCACTGCTCTCAGTTCTTCTGGGTATATACCCAGGAGTGGTATTGCAGGGTCACGTGGCAAATCTATATTCACCTTCTTTAGGAACTGCCAAACAGTCCTCCACAGTGGTTGTACCATCCTGCATTCCCACCAACAGTGAAGAAGTGTTCCTATCTCTCCACATCCTCTCCAACACTTGTAGTTCTCTATCTTTTTAATAGTGGCCATTCTGATAGGTGTGAAATGATATCTCATTGTAGTTTTGATTTGCATTTCCCTAATCATGAGTGATGTTGAGCATTTCTTCATGTGGTTGTTGTTTTTTTTTTTTTTTTCTATTTGTATTTCTTTTTTGGACAAATGTCTATTCAAGTCTTTCACCCATTTTTTAATTGGGTCATTTGTCTTTTTACTGTTGAGTTGTAACATCTCTTTATATATCCTGGATATTAAACCCTTATCAGATATGTGATTTCCAAATATTTTCTCCCATTGAGTTGGCTGCCTTTTCACCCTTTTGACAAAGTCCTGTAAGGTGCAAAAGTGTTTAATTTTGAGGAGGTCCCATTTATCTATTTTTTTCTTTTGTTGCACGTGCTTTGGGTGTAAGGTCCAAGAAACCATCACCTACTACAAGGTCCTGAAGATGTTTCCCTACATTATCTTCTAGTAGTTTTATGGTCCTGGCTTTTATATTTAGATCTTTGATCCATTTTGAGTTGATTCTTTTTTTTTTTTTTTTTTAAAGATTTTATTTATTTATTCATTTATCCCCCCCTTGCTGCTTGTGCTCACTGGGTCAGCTAACCACGCCATGCGGGCTGGCCTGCCTTCACCAGGAGGCCCCGGGAACCGAACCCGGGTCCTCCCATATGGTAAACGGGAGCCCCACTGATTGAGCCACAGCCGCTTCCCATGAGTTGATTCTTGTATAGGGGGTGAGATGGGGGTCCTCTTTCATTTTTTGGTTATAGATATCCAGTTCTCCCAACACCATTTGTTGAAGAGACTGTTTTGCCCTGTGTATTAGTCAGGGTTCTCTCAGGAAACAGAGATATCTGTCAATAATATGAGATTTTATAAGAGTCTCTCAGGCAACCGTGGGGATGCACAGGTCCAGGTTCCTTAGGCAGGCTGCAAACCAGGGGCTCCGATGAAAGTCCGATGAAAGGTCGTTGATGAGTCTCTGGGAGAAGTTGGCTGTCCAACGACGAGCTGGGAAATTCTCTCTGAATGTTGAAATCACTTCCCCTTTTAAGGTATTCAACTGATTGGATAAAAGTGTCAGCCATTGCTGATACAATCTCCCTGATTGATGCAGATGTAATCAGCCATCCACACAGTAAACTCACTAGTGACAAAATTCCATAAATGCTCTTGTATTACAATTAGCCCAGTGTTTGCTTGACCAAAAACCTGGACACAATTACCTGGCCGAGTGGACACATTAGCCTGACCATCACATCCCATTAACATGGACTTGGTAAGTTTGTCAAAAACCAATTGACCATATAGGTGAGGCTTTATTTCTGGATTCTCAATTCTATTCCACTGATCGATGTGTCTATCTTTCTGCTAGTGCCATGTTGTTTTGACCACGGTAGCTTTGTAATATGTTTCAAGGTCAGGCAGTGAAATTCCTCCCACGTTGCTCTTCTTTTTTAGAATGCTTTTGGCTATTCCAGTGCACTTTCCCTTCCAAATGAATTTGGTAAATGCCTTTTCTAATTCTGTAAAGTAGGCTGTTGGAATTTTGATTGGTATTGCATTGAATCTATAGATCAGTTTGGGTAAGATTGACATCTTCACGATGTTTATTCTTCTAATCCATGAACACAGAATGTCTTTCCATTTGTATAGAACTTTTAAAAATTTCTTTCAGCAATTTTTTTTTTTTGTAGTTTTCTGCATATATAAGCCTATACCCTGTATTTTTTTTTTTTTTTTTTTTTGAGCCTGTACTTCTTTGGTTAAATTAATTCCTAGGTATTTGAGTCTTTTTGTTGCTATTGTGCTATTGTAAATGAAATTTTCCCCTTTACTTCCCCCTCAGATTGTTCAGTACTAGTGTACAAAGACATTACCTATTTTTTTGCATGTTGATCTTGTATCCTGCCACTTTGCTGAACTCATTTATTAGTACTAAATGAACTCATTTAGTCCTGGATACTTCAGGATTTTCTAAGTACAGGATCATGTCATCCACAAACAGTGAGAGTTTTACTTCCTCTTTTCCTATTTGGACACCTTTAATTTTTTTCCTTGTCTAATTGCCCTCGCTAGAACTTCTAGTACAATGTAGAATAACAATGGTGGCAGTGGGCATCCTTGTCTTGTTCCTGATCTTAGAGGGAAAGCTTTCAACCTTTCCCCATTGAGTACAATGTTGGCTGTGGTTTATCATATATTCCTTTTATCAGATTGAGGAATTTTCCCTCTATTCCTATCTTTTGAAGTGTTTTTATGAAAAAAGGATGTGGGATTTTGTCAAATGCCTTTTCTGCATCGATTGAGATGATCATGTGTTTTTTTTTCCTTCAGTTTATTAATGTGGTATATTATGTTGATTGATTTTCTTATGTTGAACCAGCCTTGCATACCAGGAATAAATCCCACTTGGTCGTGATGTATAAGTCTTTTGATATGCTGTTGGATTCGATTTGCAAGTATTGTGTTGAGAATTTTTGCATCTACGTTCATTAGAGATATTGGTCTAGAATTTTCTTTCTTGTAGTGTCTTTATCTGGCTTTGGTATTAGGGTGATGTTGGCTTCATAAAATGTATTGGGTAATTTTCCCTCCTCTTCAATTTTTTAGAAGAGTTTATACAGGATTTGTGTTAATTTTTTTCGAAATGCTTGGTAGAATTCACCTGTGAAGCCATCTGTCCTGGACTTTTCTTTGCTGAGAGATTTTTGATGACAGATTCAATTTCTTTAAATGTGATTGGTTTAAGTTCTTGTATTTCTTGCAACATCAGTGTAGGTTGTTTGTGTATTTCTAGGCATCTGTCCATTTCATCTAGGTTGTCTAGTTTGTTGGCATACAGTTTCTCAAAATATTTTCTTATGATCCTTTTTATTTCTGTGGGGTCAGATGTAACTTCCCCTTTTCGTTTCTGATTGTATTTATTTGTATATTCTCTCTGTTTTGCTTTGTTAGTCTAGCTAGGGAGTTGTCAATTTTATTGATCTTCTCAAAGATCCAGCTTTTGGTTTTGTTGATTTTCTCTCTATTTTTTTCTTCTCAATTTCATTTATTTCTGCTCTAATCTTTCTTATTTCTTTCCTTCTGCTTGCTTTGGGATTGGTTTGCTGTTATTTATTTTTTTCTTTTTTAAGATTTATTTATTTATTTACTTTTATCCATTTTTACCCACCCACTCCACGTTTTTGCTGTTTTTGCTGTTTTTTGTGTCCATTCACTGGGCAATTCTCTGTGTCTGTTTCCTGCCCTCTCTTCCCATCTTTCTCCTCCTGTCTTCACTGGGTTCGATCCTGGGAAACTTCGATGTGGGAGAGAGGCGTCCTACCGCCTGTGCTACCTTAGTTCCTGGTTTTTTTGGCGCATCTCATCTTGGCTCTCCCTTGTGTCACTCTTCTGTTATGTCATCATTTTGCTGGGGGGCCTGGCTGTGCACCCACTTGCAGTTCCTGATGGCACACCCGTGAACAGGGCCTGGCGGCCCGTGTGCCTTCTATATTTTTACCGGGAGGTTCCGGGGATCGAACCCAGGTCCCTCTATATGGGAGACAGATGCCCAACCATTTGAGCCACATCTGCCCCATTATTATTTTAGTTTCTCTAGTTGTTCTGTTAAATCTTTTTTTTTTTTTTTAAAAAAAGATTTTATTTATTTATTCATTTATCCCCTCCTTGCTGCTTGTGCTCGCTGGGTCAGTCAACCACGCCACGCGGGCGGGCCTGCCTTCACCAGGAGGCCCCAGGAACCGAACCCGGGGCCTCCCATATGGTAAACGGGAGCCCTACTGATTGAGCCACAGCCGCTTCCCTCTGTTAAATCTTTGAGTTTAGCTCTTTTTTCTTTTCTAATATAGGCATTTAAAGCTATAAATTTCCCTCTCAAAATATATTTATTGATTTCATTTGCAATTTCTTCTTTGACCCACTGATTACTTAGGAGTGTATTGTTCAGCCTCCATACTTTTGCAAGTTTACTTTTTTTCCCATCTATTATTTGATTTCCAGTTAAGGAATATATATTTG
>JAKSZT010054317.1:1713583-1778940 GCA_026826555.1 Tolypeutes matacus
GTGACTCAGGGTTGAGTCCCCGCCCCCTTGGTGGGTTTATATAAGTGGACACTCACTCGGGAAGACACACGGAAGAGGAGAAAGCTCTGATAGCCTGATAGCTTGCAACTGAAGAGAACAGAGCAGCCGAGCAGCTGAGAAGGCCTGGGAAGAAACAGCCCCGTGCCAGACTCACATAGGAATCCCGCCGTCTTGCTTCAGCATGTGGCGGCTGACTTTGGTGAGAGAGCAGCCTTGAGTTGGACTCTTTAGGGCCTTGTAACTGTAAGCTTTTTTTTTTTTTAAGATTTTATTTATCTATTCATCTATCGCCCCCCTGCCGCTTGCGCTCGCTGGGTCAGCCAACCACGCCGTGCGGGCGGGCCTGCCCTCACCAGGAGGCCCCGGGAACCGAACCCGGGACCTCCCATATGGTAAACGGGAGCCCCACTGATTGAGCCACAGCCGCCTCCCTGTAACTGTAAGCTTTTATCCCAGATAAATACCCTTTATAAAAGCCAACAGATTTCTGGCACTTTGCATCAGCAGCCCTTTAGCAGACTCATAAAGAATTGTATGCTTCCATTTATATAAAACGTAAGTATAAATCAGTCTACAGAGCTGAAATTGGATTAGTGGTTATGTAGGGCTGGGGAAGGATGGACGGATTGAGAGCTGACTGCTAAGGGGTGTGGGGTTTTTCTTTTTGGAGTACTGAAATTGTCCTAAAATTTTTTTTGGTGATGAATTCACAACATTGTGATTATAGTAAAAGCCATTGATTATACACTTTGGATAGATCATATGGGATGTGACTATGTCTCAATAAAACTGCTTTAAAAAAAGAATAGCCAGAAATAGCAGCTATGTATGGCAGGGGAAGTATAGAGATTGAGAGATGAAAACTTTTCATGTTTGTCTGTTTTTTATTATTATAACTGAAATAATGAAAATGCTCTAATAATGACTGAAGTGATGAATGTGCAACTGTGATTATACCTGATACCATTGATCGGACACTTTGGGTAAATTGTATGCTTTATTACAGATCAATAAAATTTGTTTTTTATGAGAATAAAGATGTCCATCCAGTAAGGAGCTTGATCTGTTCCTTTAGCAGGCCATTTTATCAAGCCAGACCTTGAGGGTTATAAGATAAACGAAACTGCCGTGCTCTCTCCTCCTATGCCCACTCTTGTATGAGGGTGCCGGGGAAGTGACCCTTGGTCACTAAAAACGGCGTGGGGCAGGCCACACGTCGGCGGACACCGAGGCCCCTCCACAGCGACGTCTGGCTGGCACATCTGCAGGGGCTGCTTGCACGAGACCACTCTCAGGAAAGTGCGTGGCAACGCGCTCGGCACCTCAGAAGAGACCCTATGTGACCCACCGGCCAGACGTCTGAAGTTTTAGTGGCCTGTACAAAGAAAGAAAAGCCAAGACAGAAACAAAAATAAAGCAAGCAAGCTTCGGGGACCGTCTATAGGGCAGGCGCCCAGGCAGAGTCTGGTTCGCACCTAGCCTGCAAGCGGGGCAGAGCCGGGGCTCCCTCGGCGGCCCCCCCGGGGGGAGGCAGGCCAGCCTCCAGGCCGCCTTCCGGCGCATGCAGTGGGCGACGTCCGGCTTGTCAGTCATTTCCAGAGCCGGGTCCTTGCTGAGGTGCCCGCGGGCTGGCTGATGGGCAGCCACAGGGAAGGCCGGAGCCTCCAGCCCTGCGTCCTAGACGGTCCCGGATGTCTTGCCATAGTTCAGCCTCCCACAGGGGATGCCCTTTCACAAGCCGTTCATGGGCTTCCCGCTGGGAAAAGCCATACCGTTAACCTTTCATCACTGCCGGTGAATCAGTGCACACGGCCACCAGGCAGGGCCCGTTCCTAAGGACTGACCCGACGGCTGCTGCTTCGCATCCCCGCCTCCACCCTCACGGCGTCTGCTGCTGGCTGTTTGGCCGCCGCTGTCCAAGATGGGGATCGCCCTGAGTAGGAGCCAGCCTCTGTCAAGCACTCTTTGGGGTGCCCGTCTTCTTTTCCAGGGGCAGCTCGGGGGCCTCTCCCGGTTCTGTGGTGTCTGCTACAGGGCCCAGAAGGGGCCTAGATTTCTGTCCCTCTGCTGCAGGCGTGTGTGCCGTCGCAGCAGTGCGCCATTCCAGGCTGCGCCGGGGGCAGGCCTCTCCAACAGTCTCTCTACACGGCCCTTAATGGGACAAGCAGGCTGTCTCCACTGCCACAGCCCCGTGGTGGCCTCTGCGTGTACAGGGCTCGGTGCGCAGGCAGACGGCATAGGCTTGCTCAGCTTCTTTGAAGAGCTGAGCTCGAGCCTCCACGGGAATACGGGCCTTCCCATCCCTTTGCCACAGGTCGCCCCACCCCACCCGCTGTGATGGAGAGTCTAGCTCAGGTGGTTGGGGTTGCCCTGGAGTCACCATTTGCAGGGCCTGTACTTGGGCTACTAAAAGTTTTGCTTTGGCAAATACCTCCTCTTCCTTGCGCCCTCAGTCCTACACTGCTCCCTTTTTTGTTAGCCTATAAGGGGGTACAGGCATTGTGCCACTGAGGAACGAACATCCCCAATAGCCCAATAACCCCACAAAAGCCTGCAGCTCTTTAACGGTTTATGGGCAGGGGTGAGCTTGGGTCGTGTTTAGCGCGGTCATCGGCTCCAGCCCTGGTCTAGGGGGCCTCTAGCGTAGTGCTCTGGCTTCAGCCCCTTCCAGCATTAGGCTGTCGGTTTTCTCCAATGCCCCCCCCAGCCACATCTGGCTACAGGAAACCCTTCTTGCGAAGGATTTTGGTGGTATGGGTTTCCTTTTCCCTGTATTTCACTCTCCGTTTGGCACTGCGGATGCTGGATGTCCCGGTATCTCTCTCTCTTCTATCTCAGCACGGGCTTGTCCTGCATCAAACGTATGGACATGGGCAAGAGGGTTAAGAGTGGTGAAGAGGAGGGGCGGCGTTTAATAACTGATCCCTCATGCCTGCCCTAAAAGTGGTGTTGCCAGGACCAGTGCCCCCGTACCACTGGCTCTCTCATCGGGGCTTACTCTCGGTCCTCGCTTTTCCAGGGGGCCGTGCATGCCTCAACGAGCCAATCAATCAGTGGGAGCGCCCTGAAGCGCCCCCGTCCCGCCAGCGCTGATGGGCAGAGGGGCAGTGGCATCGCTTACCTTCCCAGCCTGTCCTGACCAGACCGCCCCGTTGGCGCCGCTATCCCACAGCCTTACCAGCCACACCGCCAGGGTCTCCTTAGGATTCTGGTGGCAACGGCCTGCGGTCTCAGTCAGCTCGGCTGGGTTATATTCCCGGATGGAATACGCTTGATTCACTCGTCTAATGCTTTCCTTATTTTGTGAAAGAGGACGAGTGCACAGACACACTTCCCCTGCTCAACTTCTGAGCTCATCACCTCCTCAACTCATCAGGCTCTCTCACTTTCTAGAGGATTCTGTCTTTGCATCCCTATCGGGAGCCTACCCTGCTGCCCTCACCTTCACTTTAGGGAGACGTTTCCCTTTTTTGCATACCAGCAGGCCAAGGTGTTCAGCCTCGACTCCCCTTCTTCCACCTTCCCTGTTATACCAGCTACCTACAAAGCTGCAGGCGACCAGCTGCACCTCTTCCTTCACTTTATGTACTCAGGAGCCACCCTACCCCAACCACCAGCCACGTCACCTCCTTGCTGGCTGAGTGCAACTTCACCACTCCCAGCAGCAAAGCAGAGCTGCCAGGGCTCTGGGAACATGGTGTCGTCTGAGGGCGGATCTACAGCCACTCCCAGGGTGGCCCACACATCTCTAAATGGCCTGTGATGGAGCCCCCCAGACCCTCATGACCAGCCTGGGATTCCCCCAGTCGACTCTTCCTCCCAGCCCATTTTCTCTGGAACCCTGCTGACTACACCAATCAGTGTGTCCCCCTGAACCAACAGCAGGACTCGCCCCAAAAGAAACAGGGGAAGCCCCAGCCAAGACTGCCCCCAAACTGCCCGACAACGGGGCCAGTTGTATTCTGGAAGAAAGACACTGATCGCCAGGGTGGTCTGAAGACATTTATTAGGGGATTTACTTACACAGAGCTGCAGCTGCCTCACAATGGACAGTGAGACTTGCAAGTTCACTCCAGTAGGTCCACACCTATGGCAATGGCGCTACAGGTACTCCATGGTTCAGGGACAAAGGTGGCTAAATGCCAGGGATTCTAAGTTTTGGGAAAACATCTTGGTGTGTGCTTTTTTCAAAACAAGATGTGCTTGGCACAGGCAATGTGTAAGGGCATAGCAGTCAGAGCTGGGCATGCTTCCAGGGCGTCACGGGAAGGGAGGCCTGAGGGGCAGGGCCACGGCCAGTTCTCGGTCAGGCAGGAGACGCAGTGTGCATCACCACTGTGTCTGAGCGCCACGTCGTCGTCATCCGCTCAGCTGCTGGTGGGCATTTCAGCTGTTTGCACCTTTTGGCTACTGTGAATGATGGAGCTGCAAACATGCGTGTATAAGGATCCATCTTAGTCCCTGTTTTCAATTTTGGGGTGTAATCCATCAGAAGGATCAACGTCCCTATAAAAAGGTCATCCTCTACACACTGCCAACATAAATTGGATCAGCCCTTATGGGCCAGAACTGGGTCAGATCCTTGACTGCATTTGCCAGAGAAGGAAAACGAGGGCCCACTTGGGGCTTGCACTGCTCGTGATATCCTCCACCACACAGAATGCAGAGCCACTGCCCTCATCATGCTGCACTGCCTGCCAGGAGGCAGGGGTTTAATGGCTTATGCCACAGAAACAGGCGGTAACAAGTCTGGCTAAGGCCCTCAGATTAGAAAGTGCAATGCAGCTTCTTACAGCCTCCCACATACCTGGAAATTATGAGAAACCGTCCTGCCTGCAAATGTCAGGAAGGATGAGATTCTATTCAGGTGGATGTCTCCCTCCCTCACAAAGGCTCGCGCCGAGTGTCATGAATGAGGACATCCCCTGCCCATTAAGGTCTGCCTCCCACGTGTACTCTGTGGTGTCGAATGAGGCTACACCTTTGGCTAAAGGATTTCCCACATTCACTGCACTCATAAGGCCTTTCATTAGTGTGAACTCTCCGGTGTTTAATGAGATTGGACTTGCGGCTGAAGGATTTCCCACAGTCAATACACTCATAAGGCCTTTCTCCAGTGTGAACTCTCTGGTGTTGAATGAGGTCAGATTTGCGGCTAAAGGATTTCTCACACTCACTGCACTCATAAGGCCTTTCTCCCGTGTGAACTCTCCGGTGTTGAATGAGAACAGAGCTTTGGCTAAAAGATTTCCCACATTCACTACACTTATAAGGCCTTGCTCCAGTGTGAACTCTCCAATGTTTTCTGAGGCTGTAGCTTTGGCTAAAGGACTTCCCACATTCACTGCACTCATAAGGCATTTCTCCAGTGTGAATTCTCCTGTGCACAATAAGGTGGGAGCTTTTGCTAAAGAATTTCCCACATTCGCTGCACTCATAAGGCCTCTCCCCAGTGTGAACTCTACGGTGTTGAACAAGGGTGGAGCTTTGGCTGAAGGATTTCCCACATTCACTGCACTCATAAGGCCTTGCTCCAGTGTGAACTCTCCAATGTTTTCTGAGGCTGTAGCTTTGGTTAAAGGACTTCCCACATTCACTGCATTCATAAGGCATTTCTCCAGTGTGAATTCTCCTGTGCACAATAAGGTGGGAGCGTTTGCTAAAGAATTTCCCACATTCGCTGCACTCATAAGGCCTCTCCGCAGTGTGAACTCTCTGGTGTTGAATGAGGGTGGATCTACAGCTAAGGGATTCGCCACAATCACCACGCTCATACAGCCTTTCTTCAAAATGGACTTGCTGGTGCTGAGTAAGTCTGTGCTTGCAGCTAAAGGCTTTCCCACATTTGCTACACTCAAAAAGCCCTTCTCCAATGCAGACTCTCTGGTGGTGAACAAGTGCTTGTTTGTGGTTATAAGCCTTCCCGCACTCACCCCACTTGTAATGACTTTTTCCACCACGAAAGGCTTCTTCACACTCGATGCTGTTGGGTGGCTTCTCACTATCGGGAGGGCCCTGATGCTGCAGAAGACCACAGGTGGCTGGGAAGCACTTCCCAGCTTCCCCCCAGGTCAAAGACTCCCCTGACACGTAGAATCTGCAGCTAGTCACAAACCAGGTCTTGTCCACATTGCCCTTGAAGAGTTTCTGTGCAATGTCAAACTTTTGGTGCTGGTGAAAGTTTGTGCTCATCCTGAAGCCTCTCACACATGCACCAGCCAAGTGTGGTTTCTGTCCAGGGCATATTGGTTGTTGTTCAGCCATGTGCAAGATGTCTTTTGAGACTGGGACACACATCTTACAGGGGTGCGACTTATGAGTGTACAGACCAGCCTTTGGAGTCCTGGCCTGTGACACTGCTTCTACAGAAACACTCTGCTCAGAAGCTGCTTCGTCTTCCTCCGCTCCACGCCAATACCCTGAAAGCAGAGAAATGCTGATGAAATGCACACTGACTTTGGGGAGAGGGGGGAGCCCCGTCACAGACGTGTGTCAGACATCCGAAGGAATGAGTCGATGGGACTGCTTTGCGGCAAGGAAGCTGAGAGCAGGTTGAAGGGACTGATTTGCAATAAGAAGCATAGACTGGGGGAGGCCTCACCAGATGAGAAACACAAGGAAGGGGTACAGCACTGGCAGGAGCAGCAGCGTCTCCAACTCACATCTCTGCCAACATCCTTGGACCTCGTTTTCCGGTGACACACAGGTACTGTGTAGAAGGCTGTTTGTGTTCAGGCTCAGGAAAATTCAGTCGGATCTGAGCAGCTGCTGTTTTAGGACTGTTTTAGGATATGTGCATACCTCAAGACATGATGTGTGGGTCAGTGTTAGAGAACATTTGCAGAGAGAACAGTGGAGAGGGACAGGTGATGCGCAGAGGCCAAGTGCCAGGGACTGGAAGTCACAGTTGAAGTGACCAGTCAGTAATGTGTCAATATGGGGGAAAAAAGAATAAATGAGGTGTAGCCAATGGCATTTGCACCAAAACACTGGTGGATACAGGGCAGGTTCCTGGTATGATGTGATGTCCTGTCCTCAGCTGCCAATCACCAGGGCCAGGCCTCCTCTGAGACCTTCTTGCCATGCCAGGCCAGTGAAGCAACCGGTGATCTCCCCCACCCCCAACTGAGCAGGGACCTGGATGGTGCAAGTCCTCAGGGACAGACAGAACAGGTAAGTGGCTAGCACTGGCCTGGAGCAACTCAGCACAAAACAGACCACAGGAAAGAAAATTAGTATTACCAAAAAATTTTTGAGGGAGGGTCTTATAAGAAGAGCCCATGGTCCATGTTAGTAGTGACCACACAATGCCTGCAATTTCTAGCAATTTCTAGCACCAATAATAAATTTATTGGGGAGCAGGCAAAAGAGGAAATGACAGCTAGAGGAAGGGGGAAGAACCCGCGGCACAGAAATGCCATGGATCTGGGCACATTTACCCTGCCAGGGAGGGGCAAGCAAGGTAAGATCCATGAGGCTGGCTGCAAGTCTCCTGACTCCTAGACCCTTGCCTGCATGCTTTGCGGCAGCAGGTGCTGGGGCTGCTCAGGAAATGCAATGCTTGGGGCACTGCACACACAGCTCAGCCCTGGCACCCACAGCACAACTCCAAGAATCCAAGAAGACGGGGAAGGGAGCGGCTCCCCTGTTCCAGCTGTGGGAGCACAGAGCTGCTTCTGAAGGAAAGAGGAAAAGCAGGGCCCATCTCGTGACAGTGGGGTGAGTGTGAGGGCCTTACCCAGTGAAACTATAAGTGCGAAGTTCTCCAGCATCACATCGCAGTACAGGATCCTCTGGTCCTCTTCAAGCAGCCCCCACTCCTCCTGGGAGAAGTAAATGGCCACGTCCTCAAAGGCCACAGAGCCCTGCCACGGTGGGGTCAGGTCATTCCACGATCAGCTTCTCTCCTGGAACCCCGCTTTCATCCCTCCACACTTTCACCCTCTGCTCACTCTTCCTCCCACTCCCCAACTCAGAGGAGATGCCAGGTCCTGGTGGCAGATGCCCACTTTCTCCTCATTGTCCCACGGATTGCTGTGTCAGCTCAGTGCTACAACAGGCAGGTGGGCAGAGATGGCAACTAAACGCTGGGCCTGAGCAGAGTAGCTCAGCGGGCGAGCACCTGCTTTGCATGTGTGAGGTCCCAGGTTCAATCCCCCTGTACCTCCTTTAAAAAAAAAAAGGCCTATGTAATAAATTTATTGGGGAGCAGATGTAGCTCAGTGGTTAAGTACCTGCCTCCCATGTACGAGGTCCTGGGTTCAATCCCAGGTGCCTCCTAAAAAAATTAAGAAACAAATAAGCAAACAAACCCTGGGCCTCACATGCCAGGCCACACCCTGTTTCCTCAGGCACTTCTCTGGGGTCTCCTAGATGGAACCTGTCAGAGAAATATGAACTTATCCTTCACCCTTAGATCCCCAATCCAGAGTCTTGGAGCCACCGGTTCACACTCCCCCTCCACATGCACAGCACTCTTTGGACCACGCTCCTCTCTCACAGCTGCAAGCCCACAGTCACCTCCACCTCCCTGCCCCCTCCACAGGCATTCCCCAGGCCTCTCCATATTTTACTCTGCACATGGCATCAGAAGAGTCCTCAGCCAATTCAAACAGGATCCAGTACTATCCCAGAACTCCAGTGGTCCCCCCCACTGCCAGAGGCAGCCCTCAATCCTGCGATAAGAAAGCCTCCTAGCCTGATCCTCTTCCTTGCTTCATCCTCAGCCACCCAGAGATGTCTGTGGTTCTCAGATGCCCATGACACTCTTCTGTTTGTGCTGCACTTGCTATCCCCACACCACCACAACCTTCCTCTCTCTACCCAGCCCTCCTTCAAAGGCCAGCCCGAGGGCCTCCACCCCAAGCCCACTGACTCTCCAGATGACCACCTGTACCCTTAACTTAACCCACCTGCCTGACTCACACACTTCAGGCCACACCAAGGATAACCACAAAATCCTGGTGTAAACAGAGTGGTGAATCAGCATCAGCTCTGGCCTCAATAGCATGTTGTCTCAATTGCTCCTCTGCTTCATCATCTATCTCAGGGTCACTTACCCCTCAGATCATGCTCTCCCACACCCTTCCCACAGCCACTGCTCTCCCTCACCAGTGTTTGTGAGCCCACCACCCCCATCCAGGGACCCAAGCAAGAGACCCTGTCCTCACCCAACCCTTGCTTTCTGGCCTGTTATTACCATTATTATCATGACCAGGATTCTCCTACTAAACACGACCCACAGCTCTACCTTTAGGAAAGTTCTCTATTCCGAACTCCTCCCCAATTCCAGACCTGTGTGTTCAGCTGCCCATTCAATGCCTCCATTCATTTGTTCTCTGCAATATCTCAGACTCCTTTTTTTTTTTTTGAGAGAGAGAAAGAAGTTGTGGGTTTACAGAAAAAGCATGCATAAAACACAGGGTTCTCAAATACCATCCTATTATTAACAATGCAGGCTCTTAACATGGCTAAAAACAAAACTCTTGATATCCTCAACCAAAAATATTCCTACTATGGACTTCTCCATCTCCATTATGGAGCTTCCATCCTTCCAGCTGATAAAAACAAAAACCCTGGGGTCATCCATTGTTCTATCTTTCTCTTTTGCACCCTCAAAATCAGAAAATCCGGGCAGCCTCACCTGAAAACAGATTCAGAATCCCACTACTTCTATCACCTCCCAGCCACCATCAACACACACCTTTACTACTGTGGGAGTCCCTCATCTGCCGTGCCCACCACCACCACCTTCACACCTACAACCTGTTCTCCATGCTGCAGCCACGAAAACGTGGTGAGACCAGGGCCAGGCCGCCTCCCTCCTCTGCTCCAAACTTCCCAGTGCTCCACCATTCTCGGAATAGATGCCCAACTTGTCAGGGAGCCCTTCCAGACCTGACTCCTGTTCCCCTGCTCTGTGTTCCTGTGAGAAAGAAAGACAACCTGCCTAACCACTCCCAGCTCAGCCTCCCCTCCAAGCGCTTGAATATGCTGGCATCTATGCCTGGGACTATCCTTCCCATACCTCAATCCTTTGGTTGCCAGCAATAGAGCCATTCCATATATCCCCTGTACTTCGCTTAGGACCCTGGGCTTGGGGTTGGGTCAGTGTCCCCAGGCCTAAGGGCTGGAAGAGTGGCAGGTGAAGACTGCCAGGACTCCACAATCCCAGAGGCCATACAGGTACCAGGACCAGCGAGGCTCTAGGATACCTTCCACTCACCTGTGTAGGTTCCATATATGTTTCTGCCATCATGGGAACCTGTGGGAAGAGGGAAGTATTGAGAGGCAGGCAGCCACGACAGGGCTCCAGGGGCTCAGGACTCCGTCCCTGCCCGGCCCTGGGGCCAGGTGACCTCGGCTGACTATGGTATCTTTGGGCCTCAGTTCTCAATGCCGATTCTTAACAGCTGTGTGACCTGGTACAAGGACTCATCCTGTGTCTCGCTGTTAACGGCCGCCTTCCAGTCTGTCCTTCCTGAGAGGCTTTGGAAAGCTTTTTAAAGCCTAGCTCACAACGTGTCCTTCTGTTCACAACCCTCTACGGCTCCGAGGGTCCCGGAAGCTCCCGGCCCAGTCGCAGTTCCAGGACCTTACCCACGCGGGGCCCTCTGCCTGACACACCCCCTCAACCCGTCCTGGCGACCCCACCCCCGGACGCCTCAGTGTCCCGGACGCCGCCGCCTGCGCTGTGGCTCCGGGAGCAGGCGCCCCTGCGGGGGCTCCGGGGCTCGGAGGCGGGGAGAGGGGCCGGGGGAGGCCCGGGGGACGCGGCGCTCACCGGGGCCGGGGCCGTGCGCGCGGCCGCCATCGCAGGCTGAGGGCAGAGCGGGCCGGGGTCTTGGGCCCCGGCGTCCCCAGCCCAGGTGGGGTCCCTCGAGACCTGCCCCTGCGCAGCAGGGGCGCCGCCTCCTCTCCCGGCCCTCGGCCCCGCCGCCGGAGAACAGGCTCGGCGCGCCAGGGCAGAAAGCGGCCAAGATGACGGCCGGGGACGCCGGAAGCCCCGGCCCGGCGCGCCGGAAGCCCCGCCCCGGGCGTTCATCGGCCATTCGCGCGGCCGCTGCGCGCAGGGGGTTCTGGGTAGTGTAGTCCCGCCACGCCCAGGCCGCGGGGTCCCGGCGCCGGAGCCCGAGGCCCGGAAGAGACCTCCCCGGGCCCGGGAGCGGGTCCGCGTGTGTGCGGCCGCGGAAGAGGCGCTGTTTCATGCATATGTTTCTTATGCCATTTCCCAAGACGTTCAATTCCCCTTAGGAATCAGGCATTCATCTCAAATGGAGGGCAAGCTTAACAAATGCTTTCTTGGTGGCCCACTAGCCCAGGGCATGACATGTTACTCACTGAACTGTGTCCCCAAAACGCCATGTTGAAGCCCTGGTCCTCGGGACCTCAGAATGACACCTTATCTGGAAATAGGGTTGTTGCAGATGAATTGGTTAAAATGAGGTCGCAGTGGAGAAGGGCAAGCCCTTCATTAAATGACTGTGTCCTTGTAAGAAATGGGAAGTTCCCCCCTGACCAAAACATACCAGCCCCACCAAGAGTCACCATCAGCTCTTACAAGGATGAACAAGACTTCACCATCGTCTCGCCCCTATTACTGATAATGGCATCCATCAGATGTCCATTCTTTCCATGGAACACTTTGCCACCTATTGGACCCTCCTATCCCCTTCCCACACAGATAATAGTTTCCTCTTTTGTCCTTTTTATGCCCACCACTCCCAACCAACTGCCCAATTAAGAGACCCACTCATCGGCCCCACCCTTTCCTTCTTGTTCCCTAATGACACTGCCACCTTGGCATGATTCCCTTTCTCTCTCTGGCCCATACTTCCTCTGGGGTCCACACCCTGGCTGCCACTTTGTGGTGTTTCCAACCTGAACCCTTTCCCTAAACTCCACATCTCCATGTCTAGCTCTTTACTCAACACCTTCTCCTGGGAGTCTTTGGAACATCTCAGACTCAACATGGCTAAAACCTAACCCCTGATATTACCATCGAAAACTATTCCTACCACCAACTTCCCCATCTCAGTTGACTTCCATCCTAATATCTGCAAAGGTCAAATCCATGAGGTTGTCCCTGACTCTTCCCTTTCTCTCTCACCAACCGCATCAGAAAATCTCATCAGTCCTGCTTGAAGAATAGATTTGTAATCCAACTGTGTCTCCCGCCTCCACAGCCACCACTATGGTCTGTCCACTATCAGCATTCATCTGAACTGTTGCAGGGACGTCCTTGCTGGTCTCCTTGCCTCACTCCTCACCCTGTTCTCCACTCTGCAATCAGAGCTAGCCTATTAGACCTGAGTGAGATAATTCCTTCCTCTGCTCCAAACCCTCCATGGCTCCCACAATCTTCAAAATACAAGTCTAGCTCCTTGGGCTACTATTCCAGGGCTGAAGCCTGCCCCCTGCTCTCTGATACCACCAGACATAATAGAGACCTGAGAGTCCCTGAATACTGTCAGCTCAGGCTCACCCAAAATAATTGCATATGTCAGTTCTTACGCCTGTGTTCCAGGAATAATGGCAATTAATGGAATGGTCTCCCACAACTCATTCCATTAATTGCCAGAAATCAGAACCCTTACATTGAAATCCAGGACTTTAGGATCCTAGGCCTGGGGTGACCCCAAGGTCCTTAGACCCAATGACAGGGAGAATGGTACATGTAGATTCCCAGGATACCACCATTTTCCATATTGGGTCTAGGTAGGTACAGGCTGGGACACTCTCCACTCACCTGTGCAGGGTCCATCAACACTTCTGCTGTGGGTAGAACAGACCACGAGAGGCAAGTGGTCATGGTGGTGTCTGCACTGTTCCCCTAGCCCCTGGCCTAACTTGGGGTGAGGTGGCAATCTAACCTAGATCCTCAGAACTCAGTGCTAGTCAAACCAGCCATGTGACCTTGGACAAGGACTTGACCTCCCTGTGCCTCAGTGTTTTCATCTGTCAGGTGGGGATAAAAGTGGTACCCACCTCACGGGGCTGTTGTTTGTATCAGACACAGACATGTGAGCGCATGTCAAGTACTACCAATCATGTCCTACTGTCCACACGTTTAAGACTTCTGCTAATGTTTTCAGTGTTAATGAGGTGATGCATTTTTTAAAATGTGGGTGTGTTTTACTTTCTTTTTAAGCTTTTAAGAAAATATGACATTTATGACTTTTCATTGTAACCAAGCACTTAGAGGTCAATTAATTAATATTTCAACCAATTATTAAGTGTTGGTATAAATTTAATGTGAGGAGTCTGACTCCTGGTTAAAAACCTGTGTGTGGTTCTCCAGGTCTGACCACGACAATGACAAAGGCTTTGCCTGGCAGCCTTCACGGGAAAGCTCCCTGCCCACACAGACTTGGCGCACTGCCAGGGCACTGCAGTTTCTGGGAGGGAATCGCAGGCCAGCACTCAGGCCCACACTGACTGGTCAGCGCTCACCCTCTCTTCATTCCCAGCCCTGAGGCCTTCCACAAGGGGTCTGCTGAGAATTCCTTATCAGAGGGAGGAGGGGAAGTGCTTGTAGACACCTTCTCCACTCTGACTCTGTCCTTTTCCATTCCTGTCCACAGCCCTCCTCTCAGTTCCCAGATCCACACAACTTCAGGAGCCTTTTTATAAAACAGCAAAGAGACATACCCCTCACTTCTGCACTCATCCATCTGCCATCTGACCCTCCATGGGATGAACAGAACAGGGGGGAGCCCAGTGCTTTTCCTCCGGGTTGACCTCTTGCTTACCATCATAATAGGTGATTAAATCCTTTACTCTTATTTCCATGTTGGCTTGATTATTGTTTTAATTGGCTACTTCTGACAACTGGCAGCTCAGCTGAGCTCTAGTTATAACGTATTCAATTCATATCTTTTAAAATTTTAGCCTATCCATGTGTACTTTCTGAGTGGACACTGGTCACTCCTGCAACCTGGCCTACCTGCTACATGCTCCCTTGAGAACGAGCCTGCTGGTGGCCCTTCATCGGAGGACTCCATTCCTCCTGCCCCATAGGGTGGGAGAACTGGGACTTGCAAGTCTTGCCAGGTCTAGGCTGCTCCACTAGACAGCTGGCCTTTCCCTTGCTCCACAGGGAGTGGACACATGGGCCTGCTGAGCCTGCAGGTGGTGAAAGGACAGCCACTTTCACCTTGGTCTCTAACATGGCCCAGCTTCTTACTCCCTCCAGCCCTCTCCTCTCATAGACTGGCCAGAACCCTTTCATCAGGCAGGAGCCCTCCCTTCTGGAGACAGCCTCAAGATTATCCCTCCTAAATCTGATCTCCAAGCTTTGACCTAATCCAGACATCAAGCTCCCACCCCTTGGACATCTCCAGCCCAGCGCCCTCCACAGAAATTCAGACATGAGTGTCAAACTTCCCACATGACACCTCTACTCTGAAACAGCTCAGAAAATATATGCCAAAACTCCAACTCCTAGTCCTCCTGAAAAACTAGCTTTCCTTGACTAGCTCCATTCTTCCAGATGTTCAGGCCCAAAAACCTGGATGATCCCATATGCCCTATTTTCTCTCATAGTCACATCTGATGCAGCAGAAAGTCCTTTTGTTCTTGTAAGCTTCTATCTTTAAGTGGCACCACAAGAGGCACTGGGAAATGCCATTTCAGATTCTCCCCAAAGCTACAAAACCAAATTGACACACCATACCACAATTCCATTCCATGTCCACTCATAGCTGAGAGCTAGTAAATATTACCTTCTTGCTTTAAAAATACCAGTAGACTGAGGTTTTATAGTCAATTAAGTTTCAATGCATTCAGCCAGGGAAAAGAGAAAAATCTCCAAGCAAAGCATGGTGGGAAGATGGATGAAGGATATCCAGTGGCCTTGAAGCAAGTGGACAAAGGTGGAATTCCCTCTCTGGCTCCTTACTTTCCTGCAAAGTCAGAGATTGTGCCCATTCCAGCCAGAAACACTGTTGTTTTTTTCTAGATACTATTTCTTACTTCATATCCCAAGATATACATAATTCCTCTTAAGAATCTGAGGCCTCAGTGAAAAGGAGCATGAAGTACTCCTTTTTCCTGCAGGTTAAGCGTCCACTGCTGTCTCAATCAGATCACATGGGCAAAGTGTCTATCTGAATAAGGAGCTAAAGTTTGGAGATATCATGATCTCATCTCCTTGTTGGGATGTGATCATCATTTCACCTGTAACTTTAGGCACGTTGTCTGCATGGGAGTTTAGATTATTTCTGAATAACACTTGTGAAATGCAAATTACTGAACGCTATCAATAATGTTATGTAGTTTTTCAAGACAGTGGTAGAAATCTCTGGGAAACTTCCCTGTGGGAATTAAGCAACACACTCTTAAGCAATCAATGGTTTAAAGCAGAAATCACAAGGGACGTTAGAAAATACCTTGAGGTGAATGAAAAATAAGAACACATGTACAAAACTTTCTAAATCCCTTCCTTTCTATGCACTTTTTAAATTTAAGAGGGTGGGGTCCCAGTGGGGAGCACCCTCACAATAAAGTCTGTCAAAGTTTGGAAAAAAAAAAAAAAAGAACACAAATACCCAAACTTATGGGTTACAAAGAAGATAGTGCTCACTGGGAAATTTACAGCTATAAAAACCTATATTAAAAAAAGAAGAGAGATCTAAAATCACTTCACTAGCACCCACATACAAGATTGGGCATAAAAGGAGGGGATAACATGGCAGTTCCGTTTGCTTTTTAATTCTCAAGGGCCCAACTTGATAGAAAGGTGAATGGCCTACTAAGGAAACAGCTCAACCTCCTCACTGAGTGGACATCTTTAAAAGGATGGGCAGTAGTCCTGCCAAAGGCCCTCAGGAGCCTTAATGAAGTACCCTCCAAGGGAGGCAACAGCCTTGATTAGATCCTGCAGTGCCAGCCCTTGCACAAGCTGAGTGTGGAACCAGGAAGAGGAGGCCTGGAGTCCTGAGCTAAATGGCCCCGGAGCTGGGGTACAATTCCTTTCCTCTCACCCCAGGCACCAGAATAATGCCTTGGGGTCTGGGGTTGACAGTGACCAAGGGATGGACCTGGATGCTCTTGGCAATAAGGCAGGAGGTCCCTGCCACCCGAGGGCTAACCCCGACATTCCTGAGAGGGAAATCGGAGAGACACAGAGGCCATAGGCAGGCGAGTGTCCATCCTGAAGGGTGTGCTGTGGGAGGGCACTCCTGGATTACTGTGAAAACGATTAGCGGAGACGGGTGGCCCCTCCCATGGGGAGACAAAAGATGTGGAAAAGTCAGCCAGGGCAAGTCCCTGCTGCAGCACAGGCCATTGCTGAAGGGGGACCAGCACTGGCTCATGCTGGAAGAAGGGCAAGGAGGCCAATCCCTGTTCCCAGCAAGTTCTCGTCTCGTGCCACTAGGTAATGCTGCCTTTGTTTTTTTAATATGCTATGTAAGCCACCTTTATTAGTGGTATGTATGATGGGTTAAAGCAATTTGAGCTCAACTCCCTTACCAAGCAACTTTGTTCCCTTCACAGCAAAACTTCTTGGAAGTGTTCATCTTCTCTTCCAGTTAGGTTTCTTTTCTGCCATTCCACTAAAATGCCACATTTGGATCCGCACTGAACTCCAAAAAGTCCTTCTATCTTGACTTCTCTCCTGATTTGATACCTTCGACCAACCCTCTTTGAAACCCTCTTTTCCCTGACTGGGGTGATCCTGTAGGGCCAGCTGCTTATGCTAACAGTCAGAGCACCACTGGACATGTGTTTTTAGCTTGGGACCGCCACACAGCCGCCACACAACTAATCCAACTGCTGGGTCCTCTGAGCAGCTACGGAGGCACCCCCTGGTTGTGACTGGGAGGCCATCCAGTGCTGGGCCCAAGAACAGCAGAAGAAACCTTAAATACCACTGACATCAGGGTGGGACCACTAAATTACTTTATGGGGAGGTGGGGCTAAACACCCCGGGGCACAACCTAACCCTTTCCAGCAAAACCTTGGGGGAAAAAGCTGTTGGGAGTACAACCTTCTGCCAGCGGTGGTCCGATGCCCAGTTATGGGATGGCTTTATTTGGCTCACTCCTACCGCAGGGATTCTCCCATGACCTGCCTCCCTGGGTCAGGAACAAAGACCCCACACAGAAGACCAGGAACCCGGGCTGCAGGACTCCTGAAAATGCTCCCACTACATGTGACTGGTTTGCTACCGTAGTTATGCACAAACATTTGGCGACAGTAGGCAACAGAAGGGACCAGCCCTGCTGACACGTAGACTTTAATTTAGTGAAACTGACCCCAGCTTCTGACGTTCAGAACTGTCAAAGAACAAATCTGTGTGATCAGAAATCACTGTTTGTGGTAATTCGTCACAGCAGCAAGAGGAAACTAATACAGTACACGCTGGCCTTGAGGCTGCCAAAGATGCACTCTATAAAGTGGGAGCATCCATCTCCTATTGCTGTTGTAACAAATTACCACAAGCTCTGTGTTGAATCATCTCAATCTCCTTGGCTCAGGAGGCAAGGCCTGACTCAGCTGGGTCCTCAGCGTTGGCTCTCACAAGGCTGAAATCAAGATGAGCTGCATTCTCATCTGAAGCTCAAGGTCCTCTTCCAAGCTCACACTGTTGGGGGAACGTAGTTCCTTGTGGATGTAGGAGGGCCCTGCTTTCTTCCTGGCTGACAGCTCCTTGCCATTGGGCCCACTCGACATGCCGGCTTGCTTCTTCAAAGCCAGCAGCAGAGCTGCTCTCCAGTCTGCTGAGATGGAGTTCCACGCAGTGCTCCACGGCTATGGGCGTGAGGAGTGACCATCCCGTCACCACGGCCGTATACTATAACCCAAGTGGGGGATGAGATCCCTCATATTTGCAGGCCTCGGCTCAAGGGGAGGGAGCTAAATTTTAGCCTGTGCACAACAAAGGGTGGGACTCTTGGGGGCCATCACAGCTTGGAGGCCAGCTGTGTTCTCTGAGAGACATCTGCTCATGAAGACCAGGTTCTTTGCCCCCTGCTTTGCCTGAGCCTCTCCACACCAGACCCCTGCACAGTACGGACAGTGCTGTCAGCAAGACCAGCGCTGCAGTGTGGCTGTGCTGGCTGCCAGCTCCCAGAGGACCTGAGCACGGTCCTCGATGGAGCCCGTAGGCGTGAGGTATGCCAGAATCTGCTTCCCACTTTCTGGGCGCATCGGATTTGGAACCTTGGGATATAATCACTCTATGGTAGACCCCACCACCACCTCAGGAAAGTTTTGAGGTGTGGGGCATACCCAGATGTCACGCAACAGAGATTTCCTTAGAATTTGTACCTTCACCTCAGTCTAGGTAATCCAGAAGGCATATTTGTTAAGAAAAATTTTAACTTGCTTTGTCATGTTCTCTATCATATGACCAAGATGCTGGCATATGGTAATTGCTCAACAAATATTCGCTGAATAGCAAAATGTTTTTTAAAGCAGTCTTATGTGTTAGTGTCTCCATGAGAGAGGATTTTCTCTCAGAGGGCGGGCATGGCTCTTGTCTGAGGGAGTAGGGTGGCAGCGAAGGCCACAGAAGGCCAAACTAATGCTACTTTGCCCTGCTGCCAGCTGGGCCACTATCCCACATACAGTTGCTTCCTGGCTGCGCTTCCGAGGCAGGTTCAAACTATTGGCTGAAAGAGCCTTTGGACAGTCTCAATTCTTATAAATGGTCCCAGTCTCCCCTTGTCACACCATCTGTTCTAATTATTTATTTATTTATTTTAATTTAAGAAAGATGGAATCTGAAAGGAAGGATCAGGAAACCTGGGTTCTGGCTTCAGTTGATCCTCAAGTTAGACTAAATCTTTCTTTTTTTGACAGTTTGGGCTTTAAAGTCACATACCACAAAATTCACCCTTTGAATTTTGTACAATTCAATAGTTCTAATATAAACACACAGTGAGAAACAAACACCATTATCTAATTCCAGAACATTTTCCCTGAAAAGAAACCCGTGCTCATTAGCAGTCACTGCCCTTCTCTCCTCCCCTCAGCTCCTGGGACCACTAATCTACTTTGTTTCTATAGATTTACCTATTCTGGACATTTCATATAATACGTGGCCTTTTGAGTCCGGCTCCTTTCACTTAGCATAATGTTTTCAAAGTTTACCCATGTTGGAGGGAGTATCAGAATTTCATTCCTTTTTATGACTGGCTATTAGTCCATTGTATGGATAGACCACATTTTCTTTATCCTTGATTGTTCATTTGGGGCTGTTGGAATAATGCTGCTATGGAGTCTCATGTATGCACACATAGTTATGTGTAGATGTATTTTCTATTCTTTTGAGTGCACACCCAGGAGTGGGATTGCTGGCTTATGTAAAACACTATGTTTAACTTTTTGAAGCATTGTCAAACTTTTTCAAAGCATCTGCGCTGTTTAGACTAAATTGCGTCTCTTCTGTGTGCCCACAGCTGTCAGTGGGTCCTAGCAGTTTTATAGATCCTTGTTACAGGCCTATTTCCCTCACCAGGTCCAGGGATGATGGTGTATTAATCTAGTGTCGTATTTATTTTGACTTCCCCAATTTTTTCATGTGTAAGATGAAGACAAGTTACTGGAATTAATTGAAAATATCACCAGAAAGTTTTGTTTAACGAAATGGCTGCCCTGGTGTGGTCAGGGAGACTACCCAAAGATATTACTTTCATTTCTGGACAGGAGCAAGACAAGAAAATCCTGACAATTTCCCTTTCACACTTAATGTAGTTGGATTTTTCTATTCTAATTAAGTTATAATGATTTGTGACCTATGAGAGCCAAGAAACAGGAATTGTTATGTAATATGAATTTATTCTCTGTTATATATTACTGTTTTTCTTTCTCTAGAGAGCCCTTCTACAGGGTTCTCCGTGGTAAGTCATGTCATGTTCTTAGTTGTCTGTCATCCCTGCGATTTCCTCTGCACCACACTATATAGCATGTCCTGTTGCTCTTTCATTTGTTTTCACAAATTTTCCGTTTTTGGATTGTGCATAGCATGCTGCGTTTTCCTTTCCTCTCCTAATGTTTGCTCTTCCCTTGATTTCTTCATTTTTCTCCTTTTTGATTTAATAACTAAAATGCAGACATAATGTTATTGGGACACTAAAGATGTGGAATAGAAATGAAGGAAAAAAGCACATAAAAATAAAGCAACAAACTGTAATTTTTGGAGGATAATGAATGTTGTCTGACACATTTTATGATGTGTGAAAACTGAATTTTAAAATTATTTTTCCATTTTCTGTATTTGAACTTTATAAATGCTTAGTAAAAAAAAAAAAAAAAAAACCATGTAGAAAAGTTATAATCCAATGCAATGAAAAGACATTGAAAAAATATTTTCAAAAGGGTACAACAAGGACTGTCTGCCTCAGTAAACGTCAGTCATCTCTACCACTCTTGGCTTTTCATCCTTGTTCTATGTCTCGAGTTGTTAGAGAGGAAATCCATGCAGGGCACAGTAAAGATGACAGAATTTCTGCACTCTTTACATGTTTTTGCTCTTGAATTTTTAAATGGGTATCCAGTAATCTCAGAACTTCTACAAAAGTAAGTTTATATGAACATAAATGCTGCCATCTTCTCACAAAGATGTGCAGAATTCGTCTGCAATGGGCCTCTCTCTAAAACAGGGATCTTTCAAGTCTACCTCCAATTTGTAGGCTTGGATCCCATTTCCTCATCACATTGAAGCAGGCGGTGCAGGGGAATAGATGCCTGTCTGTGTTCTACATTCAAGAAAAATGCCAAAATAATGAGTATGGTTTAAGGGAAATGTTTTGCCCAGGAAAAAAATGTTTCCCAAACCCAGTTTTAGATCAGATTGGAATTGCCCAGCAAAAGGAATCAAGCAACCACATAGCTGTCTACCCTTCTGTGTATTTTTTATGAAACTGTTTCATTTCTGCAGGTGTGGCTAAAAAAATTAAACCTTCTTACCTCAAACTCCATTAACTCCTGCTTAGCTTTGCCTTTGCAAAGCAAATCATCCTGGGCAGCTTAGCTTTTGTGTGACTTTGTATGGGACAAGTTAAACTGGTAGGGCCTCTACCTGACTGAACGAACTTCCCTAGCTCCTTCTCACGCTCTGGAGGCAGGTCAGCAGATTCTTCCTGGCCCTCGTCCTCATCTTCATCTCCTAGTAATGGCATCTCGACATTTTTATAAAGCGTTGCAAGTTGCTCTTTTCCCTCGACCTGTACCAGTCGACTGGAGAATAACATAGATGGATTTAGGAACATGATTTTCACGGTGACTCATGCCTTAACCATGTGACCTTTTGTCTGAAAAGGATTCACTTGTATGCTGTGGTTGGTCAGGGAGGGAGGCAGGAATGGACTTTTAAACCAAGATCATCATAGTTCTCAAACGTCGGGCCGGAGAGGAGTAGCTCTTATAGTCCCAAAGAGTGGGCCAAGGCCAGGGCTAGGGTGAGGCGAGTGAAGCCCTCGCCTTGGGCACAAAATTTAAAGGGTTGACAAAACAAACAAACAAACAAACAAAAAACAGAACAAAACTCCATCATCAAGATCAATATTTTAATGCAATTCAAAAACTAGAAATTAACTCCAAGAAATCCATGATGAACAGACTATCAATATTTTAAATAAAGAGGATTGGTTACTGATTTTTCTTTCTGCTCAAGCTCCAGTATGGCTTGGCCCAGTACTGTTTATTGACTCTGTATTTAAAATGTTGATATTTTGTTCATCATGGATTTGGGGGACATTGATTTAGATTATTTTAAATTATCACATTAAAATGTTATATCTTGATTACTGAGTTTCGTGGCAACTTCATGAATTTTGCACTTAAGGCAAGTGTTTCACTCACTTTATCCAAAATCCAGCCTTGGAGAGGGTCATTGAACAGCCATTTCTGTTTTATATGGAAGGGGATAATAAAATACTTTATTTTCTCCTACCTTTTACCTTCCTCATTCTGTTTGACCTAGATAATTAAAAGTAATTTCAGGGTCTGCTTATTTGTGTCCCAAGGGGTAGTGGTGGAGGAAAGGGTGTGGGGGAGCACTCCAGAAAGATGCTGGGTGGCAGAAATAATTGGTCTACTCATAGACATTGCCAAAGATAATCAAGAAATTGGCATACCGGACACCAGATATTATAGTGATGAAAGGCAAAATGTAAAAAAAAAAAATTAAAATATTTTTATTTTTTAAAATCGCAATCTTTTAATTTTATTTTAATTTTATTTTTTAAAAGTTTTTATGTATTTTATTTCTTATATTTAAACTTATCGTTATTGTTGCATTTTCCTATTGATTGTATTTGGCTATTTTATTGGCTTCATTTTTGAAGAAGTTTTGGATCACAGAAGGGTTACAGCTGGGGCAGGGAAGGATCATTGGTGTGGGGTGTCAGTGATGGGGGATACATGGGAGGAAGTTCACCTGGGCATACATATAAGGTATATAAATATGTTCAAATGTTCATGGGGCATTGTCACAGTGGGTGGAGATTCCTAACAACCAAGAAAGTATTGAATTCCCATTCTGGAGAGCTCTGCCACATTCTCTAATGGAGCAGCAACAGTCCCCCAGGTGCAGGGGCAATGACTGGTGAAGGAGCATGATCCATTGATGGGCCCTTGATATTGACGACTATGCTTATGAGTCTTTGCTCTTGAAATTGAAACTTAGCCTAGTGTTATGGGGTGCCTAAGAGTTGCCTCCTGAGAGTTTCCTTGTTGCTCACATGTGGCCTCTCTCTAAGCCAAACTCAGCATATAAAAGCATTACCTTCCCCCCAGCATGGGACATGACTCCCAGGGATGAGCCTCCCTGGCACCAAGGGATTACTACCTAGCACCAACAACAATGCAACTGGAAAAAGACCTCGAATAAAAGGGGGAAAAGGTAAAGATGAATGAGTTTATATGGCTAAGAGACTTCAAAGTGAGTTGGGAGGTCATCCCAGAGGTAATGCTTATGCACATCTCAGCAGGATCTCATAGACTGCCAAAGTGGATACTACTCCAAATAGTGGGGCTCCTGAGGGCTGTGGAGACACCCAGGTCCTATGGTCAGGGCAAATAGCTCTGGAGCTTGGTGTCTTGCCAGTGAGCCCTACTTTGGAGTTTGTGAAAAAGAGAGTTGTTCTTTTCTGCTTTGCACTGTTAAGAATCCATCAAGAGTATTAAGTTTATTTTTGAACACCACATTTTGGGAAGGACATTGGAGGATGCTAGCATCCTAGAAAGTGGCTTTGAAACATTTTTTTTTTTAAGATTTATTTTTTTCTCCCCACCCACTCGTTTTTCCTTGTCTTCCTTGTTTCCTTAGGAGGGACCAGGAACTGAACTGGGGACCTCTGGTGTGGGGGAGAGGTGCTTAATTGCTTAAACCACCTCCACTCCCTTGAAACATTTTTGACTATGACTCACAGTAAGAAATACATTTTACATTGCAACTCTATGAATTTCTGAAAAGTTTAAAAATCAGCATTTTCTTTAATACATATGTTTTCTTATACTTTCTACTCTACTAAATTGTATTCTGTTCTGTTTCTTTCTTTTTTTTTTTTTTGATTGATATCAGGACCCAACTCATGAGTACAAGTCACATTTTGAAAAACACTGGTCTGGAAATTTATGATGACTTGAATAATTTAGTGATTGTAATAATTATCATCATTTTTATCATCATGGTCATCCTTTGACACTAAATAATAAACCAGTTAATTTTTTATGTCTTACTTAAGGATGGTAGATGTTATTTGGCATATACTTACTATATCACACAAGTGATAGCGATTCCACATATCACAGCAATGCCAGAGGCTACACACCCAACCACCATTACTTGACTAAGAGCAGGTCTACGGCGAGTCAGTGCTAAAATGGAAAGAAAAAGAAGTTGTCATAAAATTTTGTTTTAGCTGTGTCTATCAATTAATATATTTATTAACATATTGTTATTTCAAAAGGGAATGGGAGACAAAAATCAGAAATATCTTTTTTTTAAAAGAAGGTACCAGGGATTGAACCCAGAACCTCATACATGAGAAGCAGGCACTCAAACCACTGAGCTATACCTGCTCCCCAAAAATATCTTTTAAAATGGCATTTTCAATTAAAAAAAAAAAAAAAAACAGTGAAGCTAGATTGTGCAGTCTGTGTTAACAAATATAATTTGAATTCCCACCTAATCCCTGGCTCCCTTTTTTCATTTGCCTCCTGTCCTTGACCAAAGCCCTCTCTTGAGCTCTGTAGAGATACTGGATACCTGACTCAGTATAGCAACACTGTCATCTATGTAGCAAAAGGGAGAATGACATCAGTTTTATGACTCAAGTGTTGCCCTGGTTGCTTCAAGTTGTGTGGTGCTGTAATGACAGGATAATGGATGGAATTCCATGAACCTTTTTCCCAGACGTTGGGTTGTAGGAGAGCAAAACTCTGATTGTTCTTTGTAGGCTCATGTATGTCATCCTTCTTATCATCTGAAATTCAGAAAAAATAACCAGGGAGTTATTGTTTGTACAAACTGAACAAAAGAGCGATAGGCAAAGTAACTACATTTTCAACCATTTTTAAAATCTGACATTGACGTCATCCCACACTTAGCCTTTCCTCACTTTCTGCCCTTTCATTGGTACAGGATGAGGGGAGGGGTTCAGCCAACTGAGCTGAAAAATGCCCTGAAAGTTACACCTCAATAGAAAGTCCCTCTGGAGTGATGAAAAGCACCTGGACTATGAAAGAGCAAGTAATATAAAATACTTAACTATAGACTTCAGGTGGGGAGCATATGGGTGTTCACCCTATAATTATTTAAACTTTCTGGATGTTTTAAAATTTTCATAATGAAATATTGGGAGGCAGAAAAGAGCATGGGTTACAGGTGGTCTAGATACCATGTGTACTGAAAATTGGTAATTTTTATTTGGCAATGGGGGAGGTCATTAGAGACCTTAGCAAAGATGATATTATGAGTTGAATTGCATCACCCCAAAAGAAATGCTGAGTCCTAATCCCCAGCACCTCATAAAGGGAATTTATTTGGACATAGAGTTGTTGCAGATGTAATTAGTTAAAATGAAGCCCTATTTCCTTATAAAAAGAGGAGAAGAGACACAAAGACAGAGACTCACAGGGGTGAAGGCCATGTAAAGACGGGGGGCTGAGACCGGAGTTACATGGCTACAAGAATAGGGATGCCAAGGATTGCTGGCTCCCATCAGAAGCTAGCAAGAGCTCTTTTTCAGTCCCCAGGACCGTCGTGTAGGCGTGGACAGGTCAGCGGAGCCAGCATGCCCGTGGCCCGGAGCTGGGTTTGTCGGAAAACCTATGTGACCCCGCGGAGACCATTCGAGAAGTCTCGCCTCGACCAAGAGTTGAAGCTGATCGGCGAGTATGGGCTCCGGAACAAGCGTGAGGTCTGGAGGGTCAAGTTTACTCTGGCTAAGATCCGCAAGGCTGCCCGGGAGCTGCTAACGCTGGACGAGAAGGACCCACGGCGGCTGTTTGAAGGCAATGCCTTTTGCGGCGACTTGTCCGCATTGGGGTGCTGGATGAGGGCAAGATGAAGCTGGATGACATCCTGGGCCTGAAGATTGAGGATTTCTTGGAGAGGCGCCTGCAGACCCAAGTCTTCAAACTGGGCTTGGCCAAGTCCATCCACCATGCTCGTGTGCGGATCCGCCAGCGCCATATCAGGGTCCGCAAGCAGGTGGTGAACATCCCGTCCTTCAGAGTCCGCCTGCACTCCCAGAAGCACATTGACTTCTCCCTGCGCTCCCCATATGGCGGTGGCCGCCCAGGCCGTGTGAAGAGGAAGAACGCCAAGAAGGGCCAGGGTGGCGCTGGTGCCGGGGATGATGAGGAGGAGGATTAAGCCCACCCGGCTCCTCCTGGGCTGTGGGGTTGCTAATGTCTGTCAAATAAACACATCAACACTTAAAAAAAAAAAAAAAAAAAAGAAGCTAGCAAGAGCAAGGAGGTATTCTTCCCCAGCACCACTGGAGAGAGCACGGCCCTGCCAACACCTTGATTTCAGACTTCTAGCCTCTAGAACTGTAAGAGAACACATTTCTGTTTTTTTTGTTTTTTGTTTTTTGTTTTTTATTATGGGTAAAAATCAAAATTCTCACAATACATACAAACATTTGCAAAATGATATATAAATATATGTGCATATATGTGTATTTGCTTACAAAAAAGTTATTTATATATATATATATACATATATTTTAAGAGGTGCTTAGATTACCTAAAATATTACATGGAACCCACTGGGATTCCCATGTTGCCTGTGGGAGATGTTTGTGTGGGATTTCTGTTGTTTTGAGCTACCGAGATTGTGATCATTTGTTACCGGAGTCCTAAGAAACCAAGACAGGTGGTATGAACGGTGTGGTGGGGATACAAGCTTGACTAAAACAGATTCAAGAGAGAATGGATGAAAGGAATTGGAGGCAGTGAGTTTTGAAAACTTTTTTGAGGAGCTTTGCTGTAAAGGGGAGCAGAGAAATAGGGACTGTTCCTTAAGGGGGGCTGAGGGGTCAAGAGACAAGTTTTGTTTCTTAAGATGGGAAAATTGCCATCAAGTTTGTATGAAAATGAGAACGATATATTAAATCATGATAGTACAGGACAGGGAGAGAGAACTGCCAAGCAGTGTCCTCCAGTTGGCATGAGTATATGAGGCTAGTGCATGGCTGGTGCTTTGGGCTCAGTGTGGGCATCACTCTTTCTGCAGGAAGGAAAGCAGAGAACATGGGTAGATTGGCAGGTCGATAGGAGGCTGAAGAAGATCTCTTTTAACTTCTTGCATTGCCAGTGAAAAAGGAAACAAGATCATCTCCTGAGGGAGAGGCTGGGGTAGAATGTGTTGGGATATTTGAGGAATGAGGAAAATACATGAGTCAGCAAGCAGAACAGGAAAATAAATGGACTAAGGAAATGGAAAAGTATATTTTTATAAAATTTCCCAGGACTTGAATTGCTGGGTCAAAAAGTAAAGGTGTTGCTTTTATGGTTATAAAAATTGCCAATCACCCTCTATAGAGGTTGTATGCATTCCTAGCCTACAAATAAGATATGAGATTATATTTCCTTGCTCGTTTGCCAACACAGTTTGTTATGAAACATTTTCATCACTTTCAGTGTAATAGCTGAAAAGCGGAATTTTGGTGGTGTTTCAATGTATGTGTCTTATTTAAATGAGGTGAACATCTTTCCATATGATCAAGAGCTAAGGGTTACAAGAGAAAACTGGAGTCTTCCAGGATCTGATTAGACAAACAATTCTATTCCCTGTCTCTGTGTCAGAACCTACACTTGGGACCCAAAGCTTGTGGGTGGCAGAGGCCTCAGCAAACCTCTACGGCAAGCTCACAAACAAGTTAGTGTCAAAGTAAGGACAAGAGGGCAGGTCTTATGACACCCTGGCCTGGACTGGAGCTTTGTGCTTGGGGGTGGTATGAACAGGCAAGTGAAATAGTCATGGCGGAGCTTTAGGAATATGAATAATGCATTTGAGGTGGGTGGGTGGGGAAGAGTGAGGAGCTGGGATTGACTCGTAGAAGGCACTTAGTAAATGTGAAAAGAAGGAAGATCTTTTAGGTCTGTGGAAAGATTTCATGGGGTCTGTGAGCTTGAATTGAAAAAAAATCAACTTACCTTTATTTTCTCTGAATTGAAAAAAAATCAACTTATCTTTATTTTCTCTGACATCTAACTCACTGTTGGATTCGATTTGCAAGTATTTTGTTGAGAATTTTTCCATCTATGTTCATTAGAGAGATTGGTCTACAATTTTCTTTTCTGGTAGTGTCTTTATCTGGCTTTGGTATTAGGGTAATGTTGGCTTCATAAAATGTACTGGGTAATTTTCCCTCCTCTTCAATTTTTTTGAAAGAGTTTAAACAGGATTGGTGTTAATTCTTTTTGAAAGGTTTGCTAGAATTCACCTATGAAGCCATCTGGTTCTGGACTTGTCTTTGCTGGGAGATTTTTTATTATGGATTCAATCTCTTTAAATGTGATTGATTTAAGTTCTTGTATTTCTTGTAGCATCAGTGTAGGTTGTTTGTGTATTTCTAGGAATTTGTCCATTTCATCTAGGTTGTCTAGTTTTTGGCATACAGTTTCTCATAATATCCTCTTGTGATCCTTTTTATTTCTGTGGGGCCAGTTGTAACCTCCCGCTTTCATTTCTGATTTGCATCTTCTCTCTGTTTTTCATTGTTAGTCTAGCGAGGGGGTTGTCAATTTTATTGATCTTCTCAAAGAACCAGATTTTGGTTTTGTTGACTTTCTCTATTGTTTTTTATTCTCAACTAAATTTATTTCTGCTCTAATCTTTATTATTTCTTTCCTTCTGCTTGCTTTGGGATTGGTTTGCTGTTCTTTTTCTAGTTTCTCTAATTGTTCAGTTAAATCTTTGAGTTTAGCTCTTTCTTCTTTATTAATATAGGTGTTTAGTGCTATAAATTCCCTCTCCAGACTGCCTTTGCTATATCCTATAAGTTATGTTCTCATTTTCATTTGTCTCAATATATTTACTGATTTCACTTGCAGTTTCTTCTCTGACCCACCGATTATTTAGGAGTGTGTTGTTTAGCCTCCATACATTTGTGATTTTACCTTTTTCTTGTCTATTATTGATTTCCAGTTTCATTCCATTATGATCTAAGGAGGTGTTTTTTTTTTGTTTGTTTGTTTTTAAGTATTTATTTATTTATTTATCCCCTCCTTGCTGTGTCCATTTGCTTTGCATTTTTCTGTGTCTGTTTGCCTCGTTTTGTTGCGTCATCTTGCTGCGCCAGCTCACTGCATCGCGCAGGCCGTCAGCTCACCACGCCACGTGGGCCAACTTGCCTTCACCAGGAGGCCCTGGGAACCGAACCCGGGGCCTCCCATATGGTAAACAGGAGCCCCACTGATTGAGCCACAGCCGCTTCCCTAAGAAGGTGCTCTGTATAATTTCAATCTTTTTATATTTATTGAGAGCTGTATTGTGACCTAACATGTGGTCTATCCTGGAGAAAGATCCATGGGCACTTGAGAAGAATGTATAACCCGCTGAGTTTGGATGCAGTGTTCTGTATATGTCTGTTAGGTCTAACTTGTTTATCATATTGTTCAAGTTCTCTGATTCCTTGTGATCTTCTGTCTAGTTGTTCTATCTAATGATGTGAGAGGGGTGTTGAAGTCCCCGACGATTATTGTAGAAATGTCTATTTCTCCCTTCAGTTTTGCCAGAGATTGTCTCATGTATTTTGGGGCACCCTGGTTAGGTGCGTAGATATTTATGACTGTTATATCTTCCTGATGGATTGTTCCTTTTATTAATATATAATGTCCTTCTGTATCTCTTATAACTTTTTTGCATTTAAAGTCTGTTTTTTCCAATATTAGTATAGCTCCCCTGCTTTTTTTTTTTTGGTTACTATTTGCGTGGAGTATCTTTTTCCAACCTTTCACTTTCATCCGGTTTGTATCTGGGTCTTAGATGAGTCTCTTGTAAGCAGCATGTTTTTTCATCCATTCTGTCAGTATATATATATATATATTTTTTTTTGGAGTCATAATTCCTTTATTCAAAACCTTTCAATATAGGCATGGACTGGGAATAATAGCAATCACAGGGTGGTGGGGGCAGTCTATATCTTTTTTAAGGTTTGTTTTATTTATTTCTCCCTCCCTTCCTTCTGTTGTTTGTGCTTGCTGTCTGCTCTCCGTGTCTGTTGGTTGTGTGTTCATCTTTTTTTTAGGAGGCACGGGGAACCGAACCTGGGACCTCCCACATGGGAGGGAGGTGCCCAATGGTTTGAGCCACTTCTGCTCCCCCTATATCTTTTGATTGGGGAGCTTAATCCATTTACATTCAATGATATTAATGTAACGGCATTATTTACCTTCACCATTTTCTTCTTTTGTTTTCATATGTCATCATATTTTTTGTCTGTCATTTTACTCTTTTGATTATCCTTTCTGCTATTCTTTCTTCTATACTCTCCTCCAAGTCTCTATCTCCTTTTTCTTTCAGGCTCTAAGGCTTCCTTTAATATGTACTGCAAAGGTGGATTCTTTTTACAAACTCCCTTAGTTTCTGTTTGTTTGTGAATATTTTATACTCACCTGTATATTTGAAGGACAATTTTGCTGAATAAAGAATTCTTGGCTGGAAGTTTTTCTCTTTTAATATCCTAATTGTATCAAACCACTGTCTTCTCACCTACAAGGTTTCTGATGAAAAATCCATGCTAAGCCTTACTGTATGTGATGGTTTTCTTCTCCCTTCTCAGAATTTTCTCTTTATCTTTGACATTTGACATTCTGAGTAGTATGGGTCTTGGAGTAAGTCTATTCAGATTAATTCTGACTGGGGTATGGTGCACTTTTTGGACATGTAAGTTTATTTCTTTCATGAGAGTTGGGAAATTTTCAGCTATTATTTCCTCAAATACTCTTTCTGCCCCTTTTCCCTTCTCTTCTCCCTCTGGAACTCCCATGACACGTATGTTGTTGTGTTTTGTGATGTCATTCAAATTTCTGAGCCCCTGCTCAACGTTTTCCATTTTTCTCTCTCTCTGTTCTTTTCTGTCTTCAATTTCAACTCTTCTGTCTTCAGTATCACTTGTTCTTTCTTCTGTCATTTCAAGTCCACTGTTGTATGTCTCTAATGTGTTTTTTATCTCACCAATTGTATTAGTCAGCCAAAGGGATGCTGATGCAAAATGCCAAAAATCTGTTGGATTTTATAAAGGGTATTTATTTGGGGTAGAAGTTTACAGTCACAAGGCCATAAAGAATAAGCTATTTCCCTCACCAAAGTCTGTTGCCATGTGTTGGAGCAAGATGGCTGTGAGTCTGTATGAGGGTTCAGCCTTCCTCTGTCTCCTAAGGCTCCATGACCCCAGCTTCTGCTGATCTCAGCTGTAGGCTAGCTAGCATAAGACTCATCTGTCTTCTGGGGCTCATTTCTTTCTGGGTTTTCTCAGCTGTTCAGGGATCTGGTCTCTTCAGCTGCAAACTATCAGGTGAACAGCTTGGCTTTCTCTCCAGGGCTCCAGCATCCAAAACTAAACTTTCTGTGTTCTCCTTCTCCATGTATTTACTTCCCTGTCTTTGATTGAGCATCCATTTATATAGCCCCCCAAAGGGGGGGGCAGGGACTCAAACCAAGTTGCCCTAATGATGTGGTCAAATAAAAGCCCTAATCTTGATTTAATAAAGTAAAAGTGAAATCTCTGACTCTAATACAATCTAATATGCCCAGAGGAACAGACCTATTTACAAACAGAATCCAATATCTATTTTTGGAATTCATAAACAATACTAAACTGCCACACCTACTGTGTCTTTCATTCCCATGAGCTCTTTTACTTTTCTAGTCAGAATTTCAAATGCTTCTTTGTGCTTGCTCAATGCCTTCTTGATGTCATTTATCTCTTTAGCCATATTGTCTTTCAATTCATTACTTTGATTTGGAAATCTGTGTGCATCTAGTTAATTAGTTCTCTCAAATCCTGTTTCTCTTCTGGGGCTTCGATATATTCCTTTTCTTGAGCCATGTCTTCCATTTTCTTAGTATGGCTCATAATTTTTTGCTGATGTCTAGGCATCTGATTAGGATGGTGGTTTACTCAGATGCTCAATTTCTTTCTCTTTCATAGGGATTTCGTGGTGGGAGGCTGTGTGTTACTGCTGCTCTTTGATTCTTGGTTTGACCTGGATCGTTAGGATTGTCCCTGTTAGTTGCTCAAAACTGGGCTCTGGACCTAGTAATGGGTTTCAGACCTGCTTCCTAGGGCCTTGGGGAGGGAAGCTATAATCCCTGGAAAAAGCCTCTTATTTATTTTTAATTTTTTCATGTGCACTTCCTTGGTCTGCCAGCAGATGGCTCTCGTTGGCAGCCCTCACAGTTCAATGCCTGGTCAGTGATTTTGCTGCAACATGGACTAACATCTATCAATGTGACAGAGCTTCCTGCCTGAAGGCTGAGAGCCTTGTAATTCAAACTTCCTCAGAGACAGTTCTCCAGGCTTCTCTGGCAGTCCCCTCCCTTTTCCCAGGTAGGAAATTATTCCACTTCCCTCTGTGTCCTCAACAATCAGTCCCAGCCAGAAGAGAGGGAGACTGTGAGGGTCGGATCTCTCCAGTCCCTTGCTGTCCCGTCTCCCAGGTCAAACAATGGTGCAGTCCCACCCGGCCTGGAAGGGCTGGTGGGACACAGCAGACCAGATTTGTGTCTCAGAAGCTGAGCCAGCCTTAGGCTGTGTCCCTCTCTCTCCCCTTTCCTGGGGCAGTAGATCTCTGGAGCCCCCTTTGTCTGGAGCCAGCTTAGAAGTTTGAGAATTCTGAAGTGTCTTTAGTGAAGGGAGGGTGCCAGCAGTAGCTTCCACTGGTCTCAACTCACGGTTTTGCCATCGTCACGATTCCCCTCCTTTGTCCCTCTTTCTTCTGGGCACTGTCCAACCTTCGCCTGGTGTTCTAAAATCTAGAAGATCTTTTTTCCAGGCCATTTCAGCCTGTCCTCTAGCTATTTTTCTGGCAAAGAAGAGAGTCCCATGTCTTCCTAGTCTGCCATCTTCCTGGAAGTCCCCCTGAAATAGCTTTTTAAACTCCCTGAAACAACTAAAACCAATGGTTGAAGCTACCCTTTAAGCCTAGTTTGAACTCACCTGTATAAGGCAAACATAAATGAAGTGGGCATTCCATTAAAAACAAAAATAAAAAGGTGAGGGAACTTTGAAACTTGTCCCTCATTCTAATAGTTTTAATCTTTTATTATATGAGCAAAAGGAAAGATTTAGCTCTAGTCCAGCATCTGCCCTACAGTTATTTGAGGAACTAAGAAGCTCTGCTCCCTACGGAATGCTTGGGTTCTGACCTGGAGCCACCAGTGTGAGGTCAGCTCACATTGCCACGATGGAATTCCTTCACGGAACCAAGCCAGCCAATGGGATGCCTGACAGAACGAGAGGACCACACCAAGAGCGAGGCGCAGCCTGCAAGTGTAGATATGCACGAGACCAGGTCCCTGCTGGCAGGGAGTGTACAGATTAGTGAGGAGGCAGAGAGAAGTCAATTATAATTCAATGTGACACATAAGAAGCAAGCAGAGAAAGCAGCAGAGTATAGGAGGTGGGTGTGGGAGTTCAATAGTCAAAATGACTGAACTCTAATTCTAATCTCTCACTTCCTAGATGACTGAGCTTGATCAAGGTACTTAACCTCTCTGATCTCATCTGTAAAATGGGAGGAAGAACAGAACCTTCTTCAGAGGATTAGATCAATGATAAAATAATTCAATACACACAAAGCTCAAAAATAGTGTTAGCACTGAATAGATGTTCTTTATATAATATAAAATGAAAGTAAAAATATTTGCAGTAGAGCAACTAGGTACACATCAAACCTCTGGGGTGATGTTTTTTAGTTGTTGTTTTGTTTTGTTTTAGGAAGTACCGGGATTGAACCTGGGACCTTGTACATGCAAAGCAGGCACTTAACTACTGAACTACATCCACCCTGCTAGAGTAATGTTTAAAAACAATTTTCCGCACACATATTTACTAACAGGTCATCTTGTTAGGAAATATACCTGGATTGGATTCGTTTTATGTAATTAACCTATGAAATCATAGAGGAGCAGACAATGTCTCTATGTCCACTGAGGGACCACCTGACAATCAGGCCTAACAGGTTCAATATAGTAGCAAATTCTCACTGGCCAACTCCTTCTTATTCAGCACCTGATGATGTATTCCCCTCAGTTTCATCTATTTATCAGCTCTAACAGCAGCAAAAAAGGAAGAAGAAGAAAAAAAAAGACTTCCAGCATGAAGAATATCGGGCTTTTCCATTTGTCATGAGCATGAACAATTTCCTCATGTTGCTCATATTTGCTGACTTCAGCCCTTTGTTCATCCATCCTTGGTCATTTCTAATTAAATACACTAAGCAATAATCTCATTGGATGACCACCATTTTGCCCATAGGAACACCCTGCTGTCCAACTCCATAGAGCCCATCAAGTCAGGCTTCCACCATCACCACCCATTATGCTTCTTAGACACACCTCGCTTATGATGGTTATATGCTGTCAGCTGCCCTTTCCTCCTCCAGGGTCCTATGACCTCCGTTGCTGCCCAGAGGCCCATATGAGCTATCACATCTTCTGAGCTATTGAGGAGCTTCTCCATAGTGCAGGTGATATAAGTTTATGTTAAGACTTCTGTGAACAAGAGTTAGTGAACTTGGTGTGTGTGGCTGTTGGGCAGTTTGATGTAATTATGAATTCCAAAAATATAATTGGATCATGCTTGTAAACTGATCTGTTAATTTGGGCATGATTAGGTTAGGATTAGGGCGTTGACTGGGCCACGTCAGTAGGGCGTTGAGCCCCACCCCTTGGAGGTGGGGAATCGAATATAAAAGGAATGGCAAGGGACACAGTAGAAGCAGTCTTTTGAGAAGCAGTTTTGATGTTGGAAAAAGGCCCCAGGAGAAGAGAAGCAAGCCGTTCGCCTGATCGTCTACAGTTGACTTTGTGGAGGAAACAGGAGCTAAGCCTGGAGAGAAATGCAGCCCCGGAAGAGAGGAACCCCAGAAGCCTGAACCCTGGCAAACGCCGGCAGCTGTCTTGCTCCAACACATGGCAATGGACTATGGTGAGAGAAGAAACTTATCGCTTTATGGCCTGGTATCTGTGGGCTTCTACCCCAAATAAATACCCTTTATAAAGACCAATCCATTTTTGGTATTTCACATTAGCGCCCCTTTGGCTGACTAATACAGTGTGCTAATTGGAAATCATCTGAAACTATTTGTACTCCCTTTTTCCAATTGTTAAATTTGGGTGAGATAAGAGGAAGCATAAGTCCCTCTCAAGGCCTTTTGCAGAAACAGAAGTACAAGAATTATTTACAAAAGCTGTGAGTCAATGCAGAAATGGGACAGATACATCATGAAAATGTGGGGGCTGTGGACTTCCATAACTGTCTACATTTCCTAATAGTGGTGTGCATTTAAACACAAGCTGGTACATCCTCAAATATGTGATTCACTTCTAGGTATTATCAGCACAAACTAAAGTGTTTACATAAATTCCCCTGGCCTTTGATAAAAATTAAAATATTAAATTAAAATCCTTTAAAAAGAGTATAAGTTATAATTGACTAAATGAAACTGTCAGATAATTGAAGAGTTCTTTCTTTGCATGCAAAACTGAAACTAAAAAAGAAAAATGAGGGAAGCTGCTGTGGCTCAATCAGTGGGGCTCCCGTTTACCATATGGGAGGCCCCGGGTTCGGTTCCCGGGGCCTCCTGGTGAAGGCAAGCCCGCCTGCACGGCGTGGTTAGCTGACCCAGCGAGCACAAGCAGCAAGGGGGGGATAAATGAATAAATAAATAAAAAAATCTTTAAAAAAAAAAAAAAAGAAAGAAAAATGGAAGTGAAGCTCCTTAGAAATTGTACGTTCAGGTGACAATACACAAGGAAAATGAAAACTAAAATACCTGACTTTTTACTATGTCTTTAAATGTATTTTATAAAAGCTGAAAATTAAAATTTGGAAAGGAATTCTCTTTGAAGATAATACTAAAATAAATTAAAATTAAAAGATGGTAAAGTGCAAGTTTAATAGAATCAAGTAAATCTAGAAATATTTATAATCAACAAAGCTAGTGATTTGACCTACCTGAGTAAACCCTTTTAATAGCAAATCACTGTACAGACAAAATTCAAAGTGTGTGGTGCCCTTTATTAGAACAAGCAAGCAGCAACCATCCTACTTCACTTTCTGTCCCTTGTTTCATAGCTCTCTGTGACTGAGAGTCATGCCTCACTGGCATACTCCAATCAAAAGCCCTAAAGCAAGCTTATCAAGTAATCTTAATCAAAGACCCCTCAAATGAATTTAATGCAATCAAAGGGTACCACACCCAGGGGAATAGATTAGTTTACAAACATAATCTTTCTCTTTTTGGGATTAATAAAATAATCTCAAACTGCCACAAGAAGTTAGGAGTTTCCCAGGATTCTTAATCCTGTCTGAATGAGGAATAGAATTCCCATTCCCAAGTTAGCATAACTCATCACATGAATATGTAGAGGACATTGGTTTTAATTATTGTCAGTGGAATCTGGAGAGAAACTAAATGTTATGTGTTACCACCTCACATCCAGAAAATTCCAATGAGAAAATAAATTTTCTTGCTTAAAATTAATATAAAAAATGTATCCCTTTTGTGTAAGGCTACTTATAAAAGCAAAATTAGTAATATCTCCCCCTCCCCAAAAAAATTAAAAAACAATTGGAGGGAAACGGATGTGGCTCAAGAGGTTCGGCGTCCGTCTACCATATGGAGAGACCGGGGTTCAATCCCCGGTACCTCCCGGTAAAAAAAAAAAAAAAAAAAAAAACAATTGGAAACAACCCAAATATGATCATCTATACAAGACATTATACTCTAATTGGAAAAAGGAATGAGGAATATCTCTGTGTTCTCTAGGACATATTTGTAAGTGAAAAATGTTAGGTGAAGAACAGTGTACAAAATATTATATACAGAGTGGGGGATTATCTCAAATTATTTAAAACAATAGCAATATGACTGTACTTTCCTATTTGGATATAGTTTAAAAGTTTATAGACCTCCATTATCACACGGATTTTATGAAGAAACATTAGGGTTTAAATTAATACATCAAATCTCAGAGACAGATGTATAAAAGAACTCACAAGCAGGGTATCTGGTCCTTTTATCAGTGCTGGTTTGATGGGTAGGTCATCTCACATAAAAACCCAGTTATGGGCTGAGAGTCCAGAGTCCAGAGAGTCACATTAATAAGAGAATTAGGATTTCCAAGCACTTTATTTATTTATTTATTTTTTTTTTATTTTTTTTTAAGATTTTATTTATTTATTCATTTATCCCCCCCTTGCTGCTTGTGCTCGCTGGGTCAGCTAACCACGCCGTGCGGGCGGGCCTGCCTTCACCAGGAGGCCCCGGGAACCGAACCCGGGGCCTCCCATATGGTAAACGGGAGCCCCACTGATTGAGCCACAGCCGCTTCCCTATCAGTGTAATTTTGATATCTTGAGACTGATAAAGGGCCTGCCAATTCCCGCCCAGTAAAACCCACAATCTTTTAGCACATCATTTGTGTACATGGGGAATAAAGTTTTAAACCTGGCCACTGGGACGCGGCTGTGGCTCAATCAGTAGGGCTCCGGTTTACCGGGTTCGGTTCCCGGGGCCTCCTGGTGAAGGCGAGCCGGCCCACGCTTGAGCTGACGCAGCAGGACGACCCAGCAAGGAGAGACAAGCAGACACAGAAAAACGCACAGCAAATGGACACAGCGCGCACAAGCAGCAAGGAGGGGATAAATGAATAAATAAATAAAATCTTTAAAAATAAATAAATAAATGAACTTGGTCACTGATTACAGAAATTTTTGGAGGCAAAATTTTGGAAGGATGATATTAATTAACACAGTTGCACCCAAAGATTAGGGAAACCAAAAGCATATGCCAGCAATCGCTACACAGATGCCAAGAAACTTCACAGAGGATAGCAAATGTGACCTTCTTGCCCTTTGTCTGCGTGAGAGAGACTCTTTTATTTTATTTTTTTTAATCTTACCGGGAGGTCCCGGGGATCGAACCCAGGCCCCTCCATATGGCAGACGGGCGCCCAACCATTTGAGCCACGTCCGCCCCCCAGAGAGACTCTTTTAAAGCGTTTATTTTTATGGGGGACAAGAGGGAGAGTGTCTTAGACAGGTTTGTGATAGAAGACGGAGTAAAGGTGCCAGGCAGCCCTAAAGCAGGTGGACGTGTGTGACATTGTCTCTGGGACCCTCAGAAAACACTCTCCCCTCTCATACCTGTGTTTGTGTTCCACTCCAGCAAGCAGAACTGCTTTTGTCACATAACATTTTACGACATGCATTCTACCCCATCTAAGAATCTTAAATTTCTCTGAAAGAAAAGCTACTGACCCAACTGGCATTTGCTGCCAGGGCAGTGGGTGCAATGGCAGCCACCATGCAGGTGTGAAAAGGGGACATCTGAACCCTGAGATAAAGGTTTGGGACTCTATCATCTCATCTCCTTGCTGAGAAGTGATTATCATTTCACCTGCAACTGCAGTGACAGCATCTGCATGGGGAGTGAGGATTATCTCAGAAAAACATTGGTGAAATGTCTAATTGCTGAAAGTTAGTGTATTAGTCAGCCAAAGGGGTGCTGATGCAAAGTACCAGAAATCTGTTGGCTTTTATAAAGGGTATTTATTTGGGGTAGAAGCCCACAGTTACAAGGCCCTGAGATGTCCAACTTAAGGTACCATAAGAGGTACTTTCTCACCCAAAGTCTGTTGCCACAAGATGGCAGGCAGCATCTGAGAGGGTTCAGCCTTCCCCTTCCCTCTTAAGCTCCATCAGTGCAGCTTCCTCCAGTCTCAGCTGTAGGCTGGCATAAAGCTTCTCTCTCTTCCCAGGGCTCATTTCTTCCCAGGTTCAGCTGCTCTGGTCTCTTCACAAAGTCAGCTGTCAACTATCAGGCAAATGGGTCAACTCTCCCGGGGGTTCCAGTGTCAAAACCAAGTTCTCATCGTTCCCTGGGATGGCCATTGCCCATCGTTGTCTCCTCACCAGGTGACTTGGATGAGTCCATTTATATATCATTTTGCAAATGTTTGTATGTATTGTGAGAATTTTGATTTTTACCCACAATAAAAATAAATAAAAAATTAAAAAAAAAAAAAAAACCAAGTTCTCTCCTCTGCCGTGTCTTTTCCTGTGTGTCAGCCCACCACGGGGTGGGGACTCAGTGTCCTACTGATGTGGCCGAATCAAAGTCCTAATCTTAATTTAATCAAGTAAAAGTGAAACCTCTGAATTTAATATAATCAAAGGGTATCACACCCAGACGAAAGACCAGTTTACAAACATAATCAATATTTCTTTTTGGAATTCATCAATTATATCAAACTGCCACAGTTACTAAAAATGAATAGTAAAGATATACAACAAGAGTGACAGACGTAGTTGGGGGAGACCTTACCTATGAAACAAACAAAAATAAGATAGTGAGCAGGTGTGGACAGCAATTGAAATCCAATAAGGGAAAGAATGAAGCAGAGCACGTGGCTCTCGTGGAAGTTTGGGTACTGTGTCTTTCCAAGATTTCTAAGAAGGTGAATAATAACAAATTTTTAGGCTAGACATAGATTGGAGATTAGAAAGAGTGTCCAGAGTGGTGCAAATAAACAGGAAGGCTGAGGTGTGACATTTACTTACGCTTCTATTTATTGAACATTTACTATGTCAGGAGACTTTCTCGGTCTAAAAGATGTATCCGGGGAAAAACACACAAAGAATTCCCCTTTCAATGAGCTTAAATGCTCAGCTAGGAAGACACATAATAACAATAACAAATAGTAAGTTAAATATAAGTAAAGTATGACAGGTACTATGGAAAATAGAAAAAAGTGAAGGGACTCAGTGATGTGAAGTTCTGGGTGTAGGGATAGCAGCACATTAAAATGGAGCTCAGTGTAGTCACCTTAGAGAAAATAATATCTGAGCAAATATTCCAGGAGGCGGGAAAGAAAGTGATTGGCATATCATGAAGCATGGAGTCTCTACAGTGCAGAGCCCCTAAGGACAGAGCTGTCTGTGTTTTTGTTATATTTGAGATTCATCTTTTTTTTTTTTTACTTTATTAACTTTCCTGTATTTTTATTTGCCAAATATGGCAACTGTACCTAAGGTAGGGGCCAGACTGGACTCATTCAGGAAAGCAAGCAGGGAAGTTCAACTAGGAAAATGTGAGAAAGAAGGGAGAAAGAAAACGAGGATTTTACTCTCCCAACATAAGGGTTATTCTAGAATTGTTCCCAGAAGAGGAATGTGTTCTGACTTCCAATTAAAACAGATATAGGCCATTTTATATCATCACACGACATGCAGAACTGTGTGGGAGAGAGTGTAGACTACAGTGTGAACTGTGGTCCGTGCTCAGTGGCAAAGCCCCAGGATGCGTTTATCAATTGCAATGAATGAGCCACACTAATGAAGGATGTTTATGTGGGAGGGTGTGGGAGGTGTGGGGAGGGGGCATATGGGAATCCCTATATTTTTTGTGTAACATTTATGTAATCTAAGTATCTTTTTTAAAATTAAAAAATTAAAAAAATATTGTTTCAGGTTCTATATTGAAATTAGACTCAATGAGGATAAGATATAAGCAGAAAGATCAGGGAAAACATTATTGCAGGCATCCTAGGGAGAAATGCTGATTCTCTGACCAGGCTAGAGCACTGAATATAAAGACAAGAGGTCAGAATATTGGTCTATTTTGAGGCTACAACCAACATGTTTTTTCTGATGGACTCATATGAGGTATGAGGCAAATAAAATAGAAAATACAATTTTAATTCTTTTAGATGAAAGCATTGCAAGGATGACATTTTCATCAGTTTAATAGAGAAAGCTGTGGGCTGAGCAAGCTTGGGAGGAAACAGCCAGAGATCACATTGGGCATCACAAATGCAGCTTCCAAGGAGACAATTAATTACAGTATTTTAAGTTAGGAAAAAAGGTCTGACCTGGAGATGTGAGCACTGTTTACTTAAAGAGCTTGTGAAACCATGAGATTTGACAAAGTCAAATAGGAAATGTGTCAGAAAAGCAAGGCAAAGAACCAGAGATTGAGACCTAGGACAGAGATTTAAGGAGAAACCAGCAAATCCATGTTAAGAATCTCAAAATTATCAATGGTGTCACATCTGATGAGATGAGTAATAAAAAACATTGTATATGATACTATTAGTTAAAGAAGGTCCTTGGAAATTATGCCTATGGGAATTTTAATGGAGTTTTAAAGGTAAAATCTCTATTTTGATGCGTTAGAAACTGAAATGAAAGTTGATGAATAGACAGTTGCAAATGTAAAAATAGCTGCTAGAAAAATTTAGTTGTTAAAGAAAAAGAAAGAAACATGGTAAAAGCAGAAAAGCATGTGTCAAAAAGTTAACAACGTCTTGTTTCTTAAGGAAAAGGCATCATAAGTATATACAGCACTATGTTTTCAGGACATTAGATCAATAATTTCTGAGTTATTCCTAGAAAATCCATAAATACAGATTACTCAGAAGGCAAATGGTGGTGGGCTCCATAGAAGCAATTCTGCAATTGTACTAGTCAGCCAAAGAGGTGTGGATGCAAAGTACCAGAAATCTGTTGGCATTTGTAAAGGGTATTTATTTGGGGTAGAAGCTTATAGTCACAAGGTCATAAAGCATAAGTTACTTCCTCACCAAAATCTGTTTCCGCATGTTGGAGCAAGATGGCTGCTGATCTCTGCAAGGGTTCAGACTCCCTCTTCCTCCATGGTCCCAGCTTCTTCCAATACCAGCTGTAGGCTGGGATAAGTCTCGTCTCTCTCCCAGGGCTTGTTTCTCTCCAGGCTCAGCTGCTCTGCTCTCTCCACAAGGCCAGCTGTGAACTATCAGGCAGATGGCTTGTCTCTCTTCCCAGGGCCTCCGCCATGTCTAATGGAGCCTTCTCTCTTTCCTCTGTATCTGCTTCTCTGTGTGTTTACTTCCCTGGGCTCCAGCAACAAAACTCCCACTTGCTCCTTACTGGTATAGTTTTCTCCGTGAGTCCCCGGGGCGGGGACTTGACATCCTGATGTGGCCCAATCCAAGCCATAGTCATAATTTAATCAAGTAAAAGTGAAACCTCTGAATTCAATAAAATCTAAGGGTGTCACTAACCCAGAGGAACGGACCAGTTTACAAACATAATCAGCATTTCTTTTTGGAACCCATCAATAATATCAAACCACCACAGGAATTTTTTTTTTTTAAGATTTAATTATTTATTTATCCCCCCCTTGCTGCTTGTGCTTGCTGTGTCCATTTGTTGTGCGTTTTTCTGTATCTGCTTGTCTCCCTTTGTTGAGTCATCTTGCTGTGCCAGCTCACCGTGCTGTGCGGGCCGTCAGCTCACCGCACCTTGCACAGGCCGTCAGCTCACCGCACCTTGCGTAGGCCAGCTCGCCTTCACCAGTAGGCCCTGGGAATCGAACCCATATGGTAAATGGGAGCCCAATCACTTGAGCCACAGCCGCTTCCCTGCCACAGGAATTTAAATTAGACGGGGAACAAGCTCCACTTTGACCCAAGGGTATTATGGGGGTTAAATTGGTTGGTTTTATTTTAAAATGTTGATAGGTTTTCTATATCAATTGTTACATGTGGACAGAGTATCCTTAAAAGAAAGTGGGGGGAAGCGGCTGTGGCTCAATCAGTGGGCCTCCCGTTTACCATATGGGAGGCCCCGGGTTCAGTTCCCGGGGCCTCCTGGTGAGGGCTAAGCCCGCCCGCACGGCGTGGTTGGCTGACCCAGCGAGCACAAGCAGCAAGGGGGGGATAAATGAATAAATAAATAAAATCTTTAAAAAAAAAAAAACACACAGATGTTTAAAAAAAAAAAGAAAAAAAAGAAAGTGGGGTGAAGAACTTTGACAAAGGAGAGAGTATAGTAAAGCACAGTTCGAAAATGTGGGGTAGGAGGGATTTGTTAGCAAAAAGATGGACAGTTGTAATGGAGATTTTTGAACAAGGTCACACTGATGGAAATTCCTAAGGCCCATAAAACTTGCTTGGACAATGCCTTGGACATGCATCGGGCCTGACGGATCACGCCACCATGGAATGACCAAGACCACCCCTAGTGAAGATTAACGCAGACACCCTAACGCCGATGTTAACGGCGAACATCAGCTTCTGTAAGATTGCTTGCTTGCTCTGCTGGGTATGCATAAGACAGATATGCATTTGAAGTGTACGTTTGAAGCTGCCCATCACCCTTTCCGGCACGAGAAAATTGATGCTTTGTTTTAATTAACTAATCTGGTATCTGAGCACAAAAAAAGTTGCTTTATCATGCTGACCCTGCTGAAACTCCCTATAAAAACCCACCGTGGGAAGCCGGGGTCTCTTCTCTCCATACTGCTGGAGGAGGCCCCGGCCGGCCGGAAATGAAGGTTCCTCTCCTAACCACGTTGTCTGGGTGCTGAGTTTCTCTCTGGATGAAGCGTTCCACTTCACAGTCTGTGGGGCCACAATCTGGAGGCCGAGACGATTTTTATCATACTATCATTCAAGATCATCCACTGAATATGTGTGTATTAGTCAGCCAAAGGGGTGCTGATGCAAAATACCAGAAATTGGTTGGCTTTTATAAAGGGCATTTATTTGGGGTAGAGGCTTACAGTTACCAGGCCATAAAGCATAAGTTACTTCCCTCACTAAAGTTTGTTGCCACGTGTTGGAGCAAGATCTGCCAAGACTTCAAGCTTCCTGGGTTTCTCTCTTCCTGGGGCTTGATTCTCTCTGGGCTCAGGCTGGCTTCTCTCCACAAGGCCAGCTGTAGACTGTCAGGTGAATAGCTTGTCTCTTTTCCTGGGGTCTTCTCTCCTTCCTCATGACCAAGCTCCTCTGTATGCTTGCTTCTCCGGGCTCCAGCATTACAACTCCAACTCAAAAACTCCAACTCTGTCCTTTGCCATGTCTTCTATCTTTGATTCCCCACCCACCAAGGGGCAGGGCTCAATGCCCTACTGACGTGGCCCAATCAAAGCCCTAATCATAACTTAGTCATGCCCAGATGAACAGACCAGTTTACATGCAAATCCAATATCTATTTTTGGAATTCATAACTATATCAAACTGCCAAACTGCTATAATGTTCAATGGTGTGATTTTATATCACACTGGAAAGAAGCAATCAGGTGAAAGGTGTATACAGACAGTTATGTTGATTTAGTGGAAATACTGAGTTAAGACTCTAGGAGAAGAAGGTGATAAGATAGGAAGAGGCTGAGGGAAATAGGGAAAGCAGGAAATTTGATATATGTGGAGGTTCAGATGAAGTTTTCAAGCATTTAAATTAGAAAAATGTAATGTAGGATCTTTTTATCTGAGACCAGAATGACTGACTTAATTACCAATCAGGGGGTCAGGTCAGACCATGCAGTGCTCTAGATCTCCTGGGCTTTTCCCAGATTGGTGAACTACATTCTGTAGGTGAAGGCAGGAAACAAAACTAACTGAGGAAACTGCATGTTGAATCTTTTTAATAACTTTATTAAGGTATAAGTTACATATCATAAAATTCACCCATTTTAAGTGTTCAGTTCAATGATTTTTAGTAAGCTTACCAAGTTGTGGAACCATTACTATAATCCAGTTTTAGAACTTTTTTATCAACAAAAAGAGCCCTCCTGTCCATTTACAGTTGATCCTTCTTCCCACACCCAGCCCTAGGCAACCACTCATCTGCTTCCTGCCTTTATAGATTAAATTTTCTAGACATTTCATTTAAACAGAATCATACAATATGTGATCTTTTGTGTCTGGCTTTTGTCACTAAGCATAATGCTTTTGAGGGGCAGCCACAAAGTAGCATTTATCAGAACCTCATTCTTTTTGTTGAATAATATTCCATTGTATGAATAGACCACTTTTTATTTAGCCATTCATTAGTTGATGGACATTTGAATTGATTCCACTTTTGGCCAACTATTATTAATGGCACTATCAATATTCATGTACAAGTTTCTGTGTGGACATAAGTGTTCATTTCTCTTGGGCATATGTAACTAAGAGTAAGATTCCTGGGTCATATGGAAACTTTAACTTTTGAGGAATATGTTAGTGATTTTTATTTTAAGGTGTTTTTTTTTTTTTCCCCAAATATAAGGATATAAATCTATAAATTTTCCACTATGTGTTACAAAAATCAATTTTTATGTGCTGTTTTAGGTGCATCATGTAAAATTTTTTATATATTTTTAAAATTATTCAGTTCAAAATCATTTCTAAATTCACTTGTAATTTCTTCTTTGAAAAATGGCTGTATAAGTATGTTGCTTAATTTTTCAATGTTCATAGAGTGGAGGCAGGCAAGAGCTTTCAGAGGATGTGACTTGGTTGCTGAAACAAGAATGAGAAGGAGGGGGAGGGTCAACCCTTCTTCTTTCCTTGAGATCTTTAAGAACTGCAGATATGTACATCTGCTCTTCATTGTTTCTTTTTATTTTATTTTATTTTATTTTATTTATTTATTCATTTATCCCCCCCTTGCTGCTTGTGCTCGCTGGATCAGCTAACCACGCCATGCGGGTGGGCCTGCCCTCACCAGGAGGCCCCAGGAACCGAACCCGGGGCCTCCCATATGGTAAACGGGAGCCCCACTGATTGAGCCACAGCCGCTTCCCTCTCTTCATTGTTTCTTGCATTGTCATGTTTCTGTTTTGAATGATTTACTTTCTCCTGGAATAAATACCTTTAGTATTTATTTTAGTGCCAGTCCACTGGTACAAATCCCCTCATTTATGGTTCATGTCTTTATCTCATCTTTACTTTTGAAGGAAATTTTTGCTCAGAAAATAATTCTGAATTGATTTAGACTCAGCTTTCCGTACATTGGTCCTAAGAAAAAAACAATGGAAAAATTTTGCTTTGACTCTGTGAGAACTATAACATGGTGCTGTACTTTAATCTGCTGTTGAAATCAGTGTGTCAGTTACAGCTACACAGTAAAGAGGAATAATTGTTTCAAATTTTCTTTGAGATGATGCAAAAAGGATGGGTTTTTTTTTTCCAATCTGATCTGATTATATAATTTAACATTATTGAATCTTTTGGATAATTCTTGGCTTAGTTCTTAATTACTTGAAGGATAATTTGTAAGACTTCTCGTAACCTTAAAAAAAGATTTAAGTTCAGAATGATCAACATTGCAGTATCATGGGGGTGGGAATGGGGGCAGAAGGAGAAAGTTGCTTTTATATTGTAGTTGAAATCTTCCCTACTCTTAGAATGAAAAGCATCCCTAAATTTATCATTTTTGTCACAGCTAGTCATGCTTAAGTCTGCAAAATTCACCTTTAATTGTTTGAGAAAAGCACAATACAAATCTGTTCAGAAGAATCATCATCCCTTGGTGAGAAAATTCTGTGTATGTTTTCAGAATGCTCCTTTCTCTGTGAAACAGAATTACTAAAGGAAAAGGTAGTTGACTTCAAGGAACTCCTAGGTAATAACAGATGCTGCAAAATTTGTTTGTTACAGTATATTAGCACAAGGCTTGAGAAGTAACCCAATGAATTCTTTTGGAAATTTACAGTACTTTTTTTAGTGTGTTAATAGTGCCTTGTTGTAAAGTAATATTTTAAGTTTAGAATTCATTATTTTTCTGATATTTTTTATTATGATATATACTGTGTACTATTGTATTAGTTTTTTAAATGCTTGCATGTTAGTCAAATATATAAATTTCAGAAACTCTTTTCTCCTACTTACCAGAACCTTAATCATTGATTGAGCATATTGGATTTTATTTCAGATTCTTTTTTTTTTTTTTTTTTAAGATTTATTTATTTCTCCCTCCCCCTCATTGTTTTGCGCTCATTGTGTGTTCTTCTGTGTATGCTTGTCCTTTCTTTAGGTGGCACAAGGAACCAATCCTGGGACCTTCCAGAGTGGAGAGAGGCTGCTCAATCTCTTGCGCCACCTCAGCTCCCTGATTTGCTGGGTGTCTCATTGTCTCTCTTCTGTGTCTCTTTCTGTTGCATCATCTTGCTGCGCCACTCCCTTGCGCAGGCCAGCTCTCTGCTCAGGCCAGCACTCTGCATGGGCCAGCTCTCTGCTCAGGCCAGCTTGCTTTTCACCAGGAGGGCCCAGGAATTGAACCCTGGGCATCCTATATGGTAGACGGGAGCCCAATCGCTTGAGCCGCATCCACTGCCTGAGATTCTTTTTTTAAAACAAGGAAAAAATTTTATCAAGAAGCACATTTTCCATGCTCGTGCTTTTGTTTGTGAAACATTTTTTACAGATAAATTTAGGAATATAACTATAGTTTATACTTCTAAAATGCCAATGTTTTACATTTAAAGTGCCGAGTTTTTAGTTAAAATTAATTTGTTTCTATTGTAATGATGACGTGTACTTCATTTCTAACTTCTTTGGTTTTGCTTTTAAAAATGCAAAAGCTTTCTTTGTATTTACCTAATAAACCAGTGACAACAGTCTTTTCAAAAAAAAAAAAAAAGTTAAGTTGGCATTTATTTTCTTTTAGCACTTTAATGATATTCTATTGCCTTCTAGCTTCCATTGTTTTTCTTATGAAACAGATGTAATGTATCTTTTTTATTTGGTTATTTTTAAAGATATGCCTATTGCTCTGGCATTTAGCTTTTCTATGCTCTGAGTAGGTGGAGTTTTGTTTCCTTGGTTTCAATAGTGTTCTCTGAAGACTTCTTGAATCTATGATTTGATGTTTTTCATCAGTTTGGGGACATTTCTAGACCTGATCTATTTAAATACTGCTATGGACCAGCAAGGGATACAGGCTACAGGCATGCAGGTTTAGATGTTTCTTCAGAGTTTGAGGCTGGCTCTTACTTTGGGTCCACCTGGGAGGCTTTCAGTTTCACCACCATCTCACACGCTACTCACAGTCTCAGAGACACAAGGCCCACTTCCTTCTTAATCTCCAATCTTTACTGATACCTCCCCTTCTTGTGTTCTAACTCACCAGCATTCTGACTATTCTGCTGATTCCAATCATCATGGGCCAGTCTTTCTGTGGAATCTCATTGTTCTATTTTACTCTTCTTCCTTCTCATTGTTCCATCTCTTCCCTTATTCTCTTTTATTTCTCTTCAGCACTCTTATCACATTATATATTTATTTTTTCATTTTGTCATCTCTCACCAAACTTTCAGCTCTGGGAAAGCAAGGATGATAATTTGTTTTGGCTGTATCCCCAGTGCCTCAGATGGTGCCTGCACATAGTAGGAATTCTGGAAACATTTGCTAAATGGATGAACAAATGAATAAACCCTGTCTTTCTCCACACTGAGCAGGAGCAGCAAGTCTCATTCTAGTGTTTCTCACTGAAGTGTCTCAGACAGTGAGGGAAATCAGCATGCAAAAACTGTCCAGAGAGAAAAGTCTGGGTGGAATAGTTGGGGAGTGAAAGAGCGGCTAATTAAACCAGAAAAGGAGAGAAGAGTGATAAAGAAACAAGACTCCTGTGTGTGGGACTTTCTGATGGACTGATGGGAGAAGAGTTCTCCAAGGCAAACTGAAACGAGCTGGGTGAGGCCTTCCACCACCAGCTGGAGACAGAGCTTGCTCCCTGCTCCTCTCCCTGACCCATGTGTTTCCTCTGCAGTCTCTTTTCAGTCCCAGGAATTGCCCCTCATTCTCTCTCTCCCTATCATCCTCCTTGTTCTGTTGCTCAGGCCCACCTCACCCTTTGCTGCTTCTGAGCATAATGTCCAAAATGCAGAACTGAGTGAAATTCATTCCTTCTTGTTGAACAAAACTTTGGACCTACTGTTCCAAACTGAAAGGCAAGTCTGTTTTCTTCTACTCTCTCAAACATTCCAGAACACTAGAAATGGCTGATGGTTTCATTGCTGGTTTCTGACCAAGGTCAGAAATAAGGAGTGGTTTCACGACCTTGGAAGGTCATCCTTGACCCCCGTCTGACCGGTGCTTCCCTAGGTGCTCTACCACAGCTGTCCATACCCATGTTGTGGCCCCAACAACCCTGACCTGTGTTCACTGATGTACACCTCTTCCCTGTGGAGCTGTGGCTCCAAGGGCTTCCATGGAGCCTGGCACAGGGCCCTTTGTAAACCACAGCCTCCATGGAGATTTGCTGAATGAATGAGCTCAATTTTCCAGTGTGTTCTTCCTCAGAGATGGTTTCTAAAAGTTTGGTGTTCACCACCTTCCCCCTGCCCCAGACACTCCCTTCACTATTTTTCATACCAGTGAGTTAAGCAGTCTCTAACAGCTAGAGTAAAGTCAACTTAAGTTTGAGTGAACTCATTTCCATGTGTATTAAAAATGAACATGTCCAGAGTTAGGATGATTGTGAATAACTAAGCTATTTATAGCATGACCTTAAAGGACTTGATTATACCCATCACGTTAATTGTGGACAATGTCCTCTATGCCCTCTCCTTGGGGCTCCTCACTCCCTGGGAGTAGCAAGGCACAGGCAAACCAGCTGAGGCAGATGGCAGGCACCCGGCAGTCTCCATAGTTTACTCTCAGCTGCAAAAGAACAAGCTCGTGACCTTCCAGTCCCTTTGGCTTATTTAGTGGAGAACAATTGCTTACAGTAAGTAAACCAGTCTAAGCACAGCACCCAGGAAGTCCTTAAGCACAGAGGCTTGTTTTTCCAATTACTCAAACCCATAACTTCTCCCATTGTTCTATTTGCTCCATGCCAATCCACACCTAAGTCCTTCCCTTGGGCCCAGCTGCCCTCCCTGGAATATAGTAGGATTGCACTTGGGCCCTTCTACTGTCTTTTTGTAACAGTGTGGGAGGATGTTTAGAGCCTGAATTGGTGCTTTGAGAAGAACCCTAATGTCAGTTAGGTCATTCATCCAACAGACATTTGTTGAGCACCTACTATGTGGCAGGAAATGCTCTAGATACCGGGAATACAGCGGGGAACAGTTCAAAAAACTTTGTCCTCCTGAACTTACATCAAGTGGAGTAATATAGGGAATAAAAAGAAACAATAAATCAATCCATTATATATTGTGCTAGAAGTTGGTAAGTGTTATGGATAAAACAGAAAAAAATAGAGCAGTGTAAGAGAATCAAGAAAGGGGAGACTGCAGTCTTGATCTTGGACCTTTTTGTGCCATAGGTTGCAGCAGTGAGGCCTGATGGGACGTAGATTCAATTACCCTTCCACAGACCTTGGTTTGAGACAATCCACTCCAAGAGGATTCACAGCTGACATTCTGATTCTGGTTCTTACATGTTGCTGAACCAAATAAACTGTGGGCACCCTTCCTGAGATAATCCTGGGTGGAACTTAAATGGCAAAAGATCAGGGAACATCAGAAATTGTGAGGAAGTCCTGGAGTATCAAGGCCTCTTTTGAAATTGTGTGCCAGGGCTAGGTAACTGGGGAAGAAGGCAGCACAACTCAGCTCTAAGAGAACAAAATAGAAAATGATCTGTTGGAGTTTGCTCCTGCTTCTCCCCTACCTTTGCCTTGGGACAGTGTCTATTTCCACATTTGCTATGACCTGGTCTCTGGTCCAGGCATCCTCAGGGGTGAAATCAAAGCACAGCAGTTGCCTGAACTTATTGGAGCTGAGAAACACAAATGGGGACTAATCTGTCTTGGGCACATCTTCCCAACCCTGACTCTCCAAAGCCCTGGGCTGGTGAATCACACTTTAAGGAGTTATTTGTAGGCTGAGGAGCCACTGAATGGCTTTCTGATGCCTGGACTTCCTCACCCCAGGACCCATTCCCCCACCCCTGAACTCACTGGTGCGTATAGGTACTGGAGTCTGAGCTTGTCATATGAATGCATCATCTGACAGAGTAACTGATGGCCCTGGGGAAATGCATTCACTGTCCACAGTAACAAGCAATTTTCTAAGGATAACTATTTAGCAAGAAAAACAACACACTGGATTACAGATGCTATCAGAAGCAGATATATTAGAATTGATGGACCAATATTTAAATTACTCTGTTAAATACACTTAAAGAGATAAAGTATGATATTAGCAACATGAAATGAGAATATTAAAAAAGAGCCAAGTAGAAATATTAGGTATGAAGAGCATAATTATTGAAATGAAGAACCAATAGAGGAAATAAACAGCAAAATGGGTACAGCTGAGGAATAAATGCACAAACTGGAAAAGGAGGTTGAGAAAATGTCCAGCCAAAAAAGGAAGGAATAAGAATTAGAAAACATAAAAGCTAAGAGATATGAATAACAGGCATAGACATGCTAACATCTGAATAATAGGAGTCCTAGAAAGAAGCTTTTAAAATGGAGAGGAGGAAATATTTTTAAAAAATAAGAGAGAAATATCCCAGAATATAAAACAGATTAAATATCAGATTAAAAGGCTCACGGAAGGAGGAGGATGAGAAGAGATGGCAGAAAACAGACAAAGAGAATTGCCCAGTGAGTGGACACAAAACAGCAAATGGGGAAGGGGGGGGGTTTAAAATGGATAAAGTAAATAAATAAAAAAAATTTAAAGAAGAATAAAAGGCCCATGGACATTTACCATATGACCCAGCTATTCCATGCCTAGATTTTCACTCAAGAAAAAATGAAAAATTATATACACAAAAAGCCTTGTAGGATGTACAGAGCAGCTATAGTCAAAATAGCTAAGAACTGAAAACAAGTTAATTTTGTTGTAACAAGTGAACAGGATAATTAATTATCCACACAATGGAAAGCTACTCATGCAATAAAAAAAAAAAGAGTAAACTACTGATATTTGATATAACATGGATGAGTCTCAAAAACATGTTGAGCAAAAGAAACAAAGTGTACATACTGTCTGATTCCACTTATATGAAACTCTTAAAAAGGAAAATTCTAATGTAAAGTGACAGAGAGCAGATCAGTGGTTGCCCAGAGCTTGGGGGGCTGGGGTGAGGATTAACTGCAAAGAGGCACAAAGGAGCTTTTTGGAGATGTTTTAATGTTCTCTATCTTGATTGTATTGGTAGTTACATGGGTGCATACATTTTTCAAAATTCATCAAACCCTACCTTTGAAAGGGGAGGCATCAATATATTAGTGGTATTTAAAGTCCTGAGACTGGAGGAGATCACCAAGAGTGTATGCACATAGGAAATGGGCACCCTGACATTAAGAAGTCAGGGAGATGAGGAGGAAACAGTAAAGGGGTCTGAAAGAGGGGTCAGGAGGAAAATCAAGGAGTCCTGAAAGCCAGATGAACAACGTGTTTCAAGAAGTTGGTCCACTGTCTCCAATGCTGCTGATAATGCCAAAGAAAACTGAGAATTGACACTAGTTTAGCAATACTAAGGGTCACCTGGTGGTTAGGCAGGTTTGGAGTGAGTTTAAGAGGGAATGGAAAGGAACTGGAAACAGCAAGAACAACTCAAGGAATTTTGCTTTCTAAAGAGAATTTACACAGGAGCTATAAGGGAATGTGGTGTCAAGAGAGATTTTTTAAAATTTTTGTTTAGGCAGTATGTTTTATATTAGTGGGAATAATCCAGTAGAGAAAATCTGTTGATTCAAAATTGGGCAGACTTACTGGAGCAATGTCCTCAAGAAGTGGTGAGGGCACAGGCTCTGGTGCACGGACCTAGCCAATTCATACAAGGGCACCAGAAGGAAGGTACTGATGCTGGAGAATGTAAGTGAAGGAGGTGGAAGGACATTATAGAAGTCTCTGCTGATTGCTTCTATTTTCCCCAGGAAACAGGAAGCAAAGTTATCTGATGGTACTTAGCATTATATGGAAGATTTAGTCAAAGGGTTGCCAAAACCACCAGCAAGAGATCACAGAACTGTGAGGCTGGAATACTGGAAGACCATCTACATGGGCATTGGAATCAGGAAGTATGATGGGGTGGTTTTAGAAATGGTGTAGGAAGTGAGGCAAGAGCTAAAGTCTTCAAGATATGCAGATGAGTGAACCCATTCACTGACTGCAACAAGAAGCAAGCATACAGTGTAGTCTCCTGTCTCGAGTTGTAGCTGAGTTTTAGAAAGAAGAAGGCCAACAGCCTGGAAACAGAGGAGTGGGAAAAAAAGCAGCTGCCCTGCAAAAGAATTAAGAGATACTGCTAGGGAAACACATTTCCATTAGAGCAGGAAGGTGGTGGCAGGCGGGGGTGGAGGGATTTCTGATGACTGAACATGAGATCCTAAAAGGAGAGATTTGAGTTGGGAAGGAGGAGTAGATGGGGTAAGAAAGGGCTATATGTGCAGGTTAGAATGTGTAAGTTGAAAAAGGAACCAAGAATCCTGGTTATAAAGGGCCTGGTGAAACCAGCCTTCATACTGTAGTATTGCATAAGGCCGAGTGTGATGGTTGGGAAGGAGAGGTCTGGGGCTTTCCGTTAATTCAAGATGATATGGACTGGGCCACATTTTAGGATTTCCAAAGACAATGAGCTTAGTGTGGCAGTTTGAGATTTATGAATTCCAAAAAGAGATTATGTTTGTAAACTGGTCTGTTCCTCAGGTGTGAACCCCTTTGATTGTATTAATTCAGCTGAGATGTCTTGAGTAAATATTAAGATTAGGGCTTTGATTCAACCACATCAGTAAGGTGTGACTCAGGGTTGAGTCCCACCCCCTTGGGGGGCTATATAAAGTCACTCACTTAAGAAGACATACACAAGAAGATATACATGGGAAGAGAGAAGCTCCATAGATACCAGAGGAGAGAACTTTGTCAGCTTTGATCCTGCAGCCCCAGGAAGAGAGATGAGCCATTCATCTGTCTAACAGTTTACAGCTGACCTTGTGAAGAGACCAGAGCAACAGTCCAGAGAGATGAGCCCTAGGCCAACCTACAGCTGAGATCAAAAGCAGCTGGGCCCACGGAGCCTTAAGAGGAAGGAAGGAAGGAAAGACCAGGCAGAGGTCGCCTGCCATCTTGCTTCAACATGTGGCAATAGATTTGGTGAGGAAGTAACCTTGACTTGGATTCTTCAGGGCCTTCTAACTGTAAGCTTTTACCCCAAATACCCTTTATGAAAGCCAAGAGATTTCTGGTACTTTGCATCAGCACTCCTTTGGCTAACTAATACACTTGGTAATACAGTTATATAATAACTTGGATGCTTGTAGAATATTTTATATGACTCATGAAATCCTATGGGGTTCCTAAATCAGAGAATCTGGATTAGCTGAAAGTAACTACTTTGGGCATTAGAAGACAATATGTCTTATTAACAATGTGATTCTTGGGAAGCGGCTGTGGCTCAATCAGTGGGGCTCCCGTTTACCATATGCGAGGCCCCGGGTTCGGTTCCCGGGGGCTCCTGGTGAGGGCAAGCCCGCCCGCACGGCGTGGTTAGCTGACCCAGCGAGCACAGGCAGCAAGGGGGGGATAAATGAATAAATAAATAAAATCTTTAAAAAAAAAAACACAAAAAAAACAACAACAATGTGATTCTGGACACATTAAGCTGCTTTCTGTTACAGAGATAATACTAACTCTATTCTCTCCAAAGGACTTTGCATCAATCACATGACAAATCCACTGAATTACTTTAATTAACTCCTGCAACAAATATTTAGTGAGCAGCCACATGCTTCAGGCTTTGCAGGATGTTACATAAGAGCTCCAGCCACAGGAGTAAATTGGTCAATACAGTCTCCTCATGGCATCAGCAGACCAAAATTTCTCAACCACTGGAGAGCTGTGGACTCCTCAAGAATTAGATGAATGCTATGTACCCCAGAATTCTATCACTGAGTCTATCCAGGAAGGATCCTTGGTCCCTAGTTATAACCCTACTTTAGGGAAATACAAAATATACTTGTTAACTGAAGAAAAGCTGCTGAGTTCTGTGAACTATCGGGCCCCTTTCCCCTGTGAGCACTCCAGGGACTTCCTCACTCCAGTTCATGGGCTAGTTAGTTCCCTTTCCCTTCTGAATCCTCATTTCACCTGAAGCAGAAAAAGAAAAAGGAAACACTGAATGTAGAGGAGACCCTGAAAAATGGCATTCCCATGAATAGTGGTGTCTGTGTAAAGGAACACATACCCTGGCCCTCTGTGCCAAGAGGGTTATCCTAAACTCATCAAGGGACATTCCTCAGGCTTCCAAAATGGCCAGTGAGTCTTCCACTCTCTTCTCCTTGGAAAACCTCAGGGTTGTGGGTGGTGAAATTCTAGGGAACCCAGGTTCCAGTGATTCTGAGGTCTAATCCAGACTTTTCCATATTACAAAAGGAGCATAGCTCTTGTATTACCAAAATTCTTTGGGACAGAGGAGCCATGTAACTTTAACTCCTTGTTTAGGATTCTCTTGATTTTTATTATCAAATCTCTACTATAGAAACACCGAACAAAAGGAAAAAAAAACTGAAAAAACAAAAATCACTGGAAGGGTAGCATAACTTAGTGGTTACAAACATGAACTCTGGAGCCAATCTGAATCCCAGCTCCACTATTATTAGCAGTGTCTTTGGGTAGGTTCCTTAACACCTCTGCTTTAGTTTCCCCATTTGTAAAATTGGGATAATAGTACCTATCTCATAGAGTTAAGGGGATTGAACAAGTTAATACTTGTGAAGCATTTAAAACAATGCCCAGCACATGGTAAGTGCTATATGTGTTTATAAAACTTAAAAAAAAAAAAATTCTTAAATTTAGAGTTAAATTTCTTAATGGGTCCTTCTAGTCTTTATCCATATACATTTTTGAAATTTGTTAAAGTAGGTATGTACATACAATTTTTGTGCCCTTTTTATTCCTTCATGTATATCATGTTATGTATATCAGTGTCCATAATTATGATTTACAGTGATTGCCTGAAACAAATTACTAACTAATTGCCCAACAATGCAGGAACAATGGACACGGGCACACTGAATTGTTAAGTACCACATTTTGTTCCAACAACATCAGTCTCTTATACTTCAGGCAGTAATCTTTCCACTATTAATTATCTCACTTACTAAACTTTTCTAAGTAGGCTAATATTGATCAATACTAAATACCCTATTCAATGGGATTTCTTTTTAAATTCAGATTTAGTATTCCAAATTCTAAAAGGGCACTCTGACTTTCCCCCATTATAATAGCAAAATTTGTATTTCCATACTTGTGCACTGAATATTACCGTAAAGGCTTCCATTATGGCCTCCAACTTGATGCAAAACAGTATTATCTCCAGTTGACATACTTTTCCTGACAAAAGGTTTCTCCCTTAGTAATACACACAGATCCACAAACAGGTGAGAGCTATTGCTAAAAGATGTCTCATTACTTCAGTCATGTTCCTCAAGTATGGATTCTTGATAAACAATAAGGGGAGTTTGGAGTTTTCTTCACTGTAATTATCTGATATTTATATGCTGAATAACTGCAGAAAGCTTTTTGGTATTCTTTTCATTCATAGGGTTTCTTCCAAGAAGATATTTTCTGATGACTAATAAGGGGAGAATTCTTACTGAAAAATTATCCCTCTTGATTAGATTTATATTTTTTTCAAAGTGTTATCAAACGTATAATATAAAAATCTCTCATCAATTCAATTCACAGAGTTTCTCTTCACTGTGATTTCTCTGGTGTTGAATTAGGGTTGAGTGACCACTAAAGGCTTTTCCGCATTCATTGCATATAAAGCGTTTCTCTCCACTATGCATTCTCTGATGAATAATAAGGGAAGAATTCTTACAGAAAGCTTTCTCACAGTGATTACATTTGTAGGGTTTTTCTCCAGTATGGTTTCTCAGATGTACAATAAGGGAAGAACTCTCATTGAATGCTTTCCCACATTCATTACACCTGTATGGTTTCTCTCCAGTATGAGTTCTCCGATGTGCAATAAGGTGAGAGCTACAATTAAAGGATCTTTCACACTGATTACATTTATAGGGTTTCTCACCTGTATGGATTCTCCGATGAGCAACAAGGTGACAGCTCTGGCTAAAGGATTTTCCACATTTATTACATTCATAAGGTTTCTCTCCTGTATGGGTCCTTTGATGCCTAACAAGGTGAGCCATCTGGCTGCAGGATTTTCCACATTTATTACATTCATAGGGCTTAATTCCAGAATGAATTATTTCATGTTTAGTGAGGGCTGAGCGTTCTCTGAATGCTTTGCCACATTCCTGACAGTTATAGGGCTTCTCTCCTGTATGAGTTCTCTGATGGGCAATAAGATGGGAGCTCCAGCTGAAGGATTTTCCACATTCTGTACATTTATATGGTTTTGCTCCAGAGTGAGTCCTTTCATGTTTACTAAGGGCTGAGTAATCCCTAAAAGCTTTTTCACATTCATCACATTTAAAGGGCTTCTCTCCAGTATGCATTCTCATATGGGCAATAAGATGGGAGCTCCAGCTGAAAGATTTCCCACATTCAGTACATTCAAAAGGTTTCTCTCCAGTATGAGTTCTCTGATGCCCAATAAGATGGGAGTTCCAATTGAAAGATTTCCCACATTCATTACATACATAAGGTTTCTCTCCTGTATGAATTCTCTTATGTACAATAAGATGAGAATTCCAGCTGAAGGCTTTTCCACATTTATTACATTCATAGGGTTTTATTCCAGTGTGAGTCCGTTCATGTTTAGTAAGGGCTGAACGATTCCTGAAAACTTTTCCACATTTATCACATTCATAGGGTTTCTCTCCAGTATGAGTTTTCTTATGTTGAATAAGGTAAGAGCTCCAGATGAAAGATGTCCCACATTCATTATAGTCATAGGGTTTCTCTGCATTGTAAGTGCTTGTATGTTGAGAAAGAAATGAGTCATACCCAAAGACTTTCTCCCATTCATTATATTTATATGGTCTCTCTACAGTGTCAATTTTTTGATGTTCCATAATGGATGAAAAGTAAAAGATATTCTCATATTCTTTGTAATCATAGTGGTTTTCTCCAATATGAAATCTTGGATGTTCATTAAATGATGGGCTCTGGTTAAAGATTTGATGACATTCCTTATATTCATAGAGTTTCTCTCCTGTATGAATTCTCTTATGATCACCAAAATGTATTATATGATTGAAAGATTTAACAGCATCAGTACATTTGAAAAGATCTCCAGTTTGCGTTCTTGCAGGATGAATAGGTTGTACTGACTGATAGAAGGTGTCATAATCATTATTTTCACAAGTAATCTTATCTGCATACATTACAGCTGAATTACATCTCCAACTTTCAGCATGTGTATCAGGTTTATAGAAATGTTCTATTTGAGAAACTCTCTGAGATGGAACAAAACTTAAGCTCTGGCTGTAGTCTGCCCCATGTTCACAGAATTCAGCGCCTCTCTGAGACAGAACTTGTTTTTGCATGAAGACCATTTGTCTCAGAGCTCTACTCTGGTTCATGTGGTACATTTCTAATTGGTCTTCACACCCCAAGACTTCTACCCTGGAGAACCAAGGATCATCCCATATGTATCTTTCCAACTTCATGCCATGGGACTGTTCCTCAAAAATGCTCTGTGTTGGGATCAATGCTTTGCTTTCAAGACTTCTCATCCATTCTGAAATAAACAGAAAAAAATCTGTGAGGGTATAGAGATAGGAATTTTAGAATAGAGTGGGAATGGTGAGATTTACTGCAGTAATACCAAAGATGCACAGTGTTTTTTTGTTTTTTTTTTTTAAATATGGACTAGTAATCCAAGGAAAGATCATAAAAAGGAAATTGAGAGTAGTGAATAGGGAACAAAAAGTTAACTCGAATGCAAAGTGTATAGTGAAATCTAATAATACCTATGTAGGAGAATTTCCCCATGAAAAGGAGGACCAGAATAAGGGTGTGCAGGAAAAAGTTAACTCAGCAGTTGTTCAAATCTTGCACATTCCCCAAAACGGCCTCTTTTTGTGACCAGCTCTTAACAAGCTGCTGAGAATTGAGCTCTTAAAAAATTCTAACTGGTAAAAGTGTTCTGCATGCTCAAGTTATTGACATACACTGTGCCAATTTGTCTAGACAGTTTGTGGAAACAATGTAATTTATTGGCAAACACCTGTTTTCCTTTGGGGAGTCTGGACCTTCAGTGACTATAGTCAGTTATGGAGATGCTGTGTGCCTATGTGACCAACAGACAATAAACACCCTGGACTCCTAGACTCAGGCAATCTTTCTTGGCAGATAACACTTCACACATGTTGCTACAACTCATTTCCAGAGGAATAGTGTCCTGTTCAACTCCACTGGGAGAAAACTCTTGGAAGCTTGCATCTGTTTTTCTCCAACTTAGCCTCAAGTTCCTTTTCCCTTTGCTGTATCCTTTCACTATAATAAACCATAACTGTGAGTACAATGACTTCTAAGTCCTGTGATCCCTTCCACTGCATCACCAAACCTGAAGGTAGTCTTGGAGACTACTGACACAAAGGTCTTAGTGGAAGCTACTAATGTGAAAAAATAAGAAATTCTGGCCTAGCAAAAGTAGATGAAAAAACAGGGCCTTAACAACTAAGGTTTAAATTATAAAATTATTAAATTCATTGTTCTGTGGTATAATTTCCTTACCATTCCCCTACCTTAACACCAGATTTGCCTGCCAAGAAAAGGAGGACAGGTGGTTTTGAAAAAGTATCACCTAGCCAGGTTTCAAGTCAGGGTATTATCTATGATAATGTTATCCCATTATTTCCTAATCCATAGAGTTCAGTCAATGATGCAAAATTCATCACTCCAAAGAACAAATATCATGTTTTAAGGACATAATATTGTGATAAATCACATAAAGACAGCATAATTGTGATAAAACAGACACAGGAGTTGTAGTCTGATAATCTCTATTTAAATCCTTACAAGACTTTTCTGATTAAATGGTACTGTTTGTGAATCCAGAAAAATGCCTGGCAAATGGGAGCTACTTTCATTGTTGCTGAGGTATCAGTCCTCTAATAACTGAAAAAGTCTCTATTAGTTTCATTGCTGTTTTAACAAACTGCCACAAACTCAGTAGCATAAAACAGCACAAATTTACTATCTAACTGTTCTGGAGGTCAAAAGTCCAAAATGAGGTTCACTGAGCTAACATTAAAGTATTGGCAAGGCCATGCTCCCTCTGGAGGCTCTATGGGAGAATCAATTTCCTTGCCTTTTCCAGCTTCATGCCCCTTCCTTCATCTTCAAAGCACACTCCAACCTCTGCCTCTGTAATATCTCCTCTCAGGGTCTGTGACCCTCCTGCCTCCATTTTATAAGGATCCTTGTGATTACATTGGTCCCGCCCAGATAATCCAGGATAATCTCCCTATCTCAAGATGCTTAAATTAATCACATCTGCAAAGTTCCTTCTACCATGTATGGTACAATATTCATATGTTCTAGGGGATTATAATGTGGACATCTTTGGGGAACCATTTCTCAGGTCTAAAATCCCAGGTACTCAACAGAACCTAGATCTTCGTCTTTTTTCTCTAGATTTTTCCTTTTTTTTCACACTATGTTTCCCTTTTAATATCTAAGTCCATTACAATAAAAGTTCTATCTGTTCAAGAACTGCTATTTATTACTAATTTTATGCACAGCATCTAGAGGTTAGTGAATGATTTTCACATAGCATTTGAATGCTTCCAGTAGAAACTTCTAAAAATTCTAGCTAACCAACTTACTGACCAAATGAAAGACTGAAAGAACAATACCTTTCCAACTTTATATTCAGTATTTGTTGCCTACTAAGTTTTCAGCACTGGAGTCAGGACAAAAAAGTAAAGATAATTCTTCCTGGAAGTGAGAATCTATATGAAGACAGAACATATCAAATAGTTATGAACAATATGAAAAACAGATCACTGAGACATTGTGGGGTTGTAAGATGCTCAGTGGGTGAGAGATCAGTAAAGAAGATCAACTCTACAGAAGCTGTTAAGGAAGGATTCACACAAAAGAAATGAGTTTATCTTAGCCTTCAGGTACCAGTGGGATACACAGACTGCAAGTACAGCATGAGCAAATGCACACATGATGTAGTAACTGACGTGTAAGGAGATCATTAAGGATATCAGCTGTGCAAAGTGTAGGATCTATTCAGGAAATGAGAAAATTATAGGACTATTAGAATGTCTTGAAATCTGGTCGGTAAACAGTTTAAAAGACAATTCAGGGAAACGATGTGGCTCAAGCAATTGGGCTCCGATCTACCATATAGGAGCTCAAAGGTTTGATTCCTGGGGCCTCCTGGTGAAAGGCAAGCTGGCCCATGTGGCAAGCTGGCCTACACAAAGTGTTGGCCCACATGGAATGCTGGCCCGTGCAGGAGTGAGAGAGTTAAAAGCTACAGGAGTGCTGGCCTGCACAAAAAGCCGGTGCAGCAAGATGGCGCAAAAAAAGAGACACAGAGGAGAGACAATAAGAGGCAGCAGACCAGGGAGCTGAGGTGGCACAAGAGATTGAGCACCTCTCTCCCACTCTGGAAGGTCCCAGGATTGGTTCCTAGTGCCACCTAAAAGAGAAGACAAGCAGACACAGAAGAACACACAGAGAGCAGGCAGCGAGCGCAAAACGAGGTGTGTGTGGGGTAAATAAATAAATAAATAAATCTTTTAAGGAAAAAAAAAAAAAAAAGGCAGTTTTTACTCAGGTTTACTGACAGGGACCTTATAATGGAAGATTTCAGGGAGATAAATCTAGAAATAACACCTGAGGTAGCTAAGAACAAGTGAGAATTTCATGATCAACTTGTGCTGGGAATTTTACAAGAAAGGGGCCTGACTGAATGTGGAGGCTGATAGAATGGCACAGCTGACACTTCAGAGAAAGTCAATCCCAGGAACTAGAAGGAAGATTACCTCTAAGAAAGGAAAGTGTAGGAACTCACCATGACTTCTCAGTTTCCAGCTTTGGGTACTCACAGAAGCCTGGCACCAGGGATCCACATCAGGGAGATGGGGAAAAATAATTTAGAAAGAAGAGAAGGGATTCCTGGTTTTATCTATGAGATTAGTAAGATAATTGAGATGCTCTGTAAGATATTAGAAACATGTGGATGAGAGTGGTGGAACCACAGGACTCAAGATGTTAACTGAGAATGGTCAACACCAGGAGTGAGAGAGTTAAAAACTACCAGAATTCATGAGCTCTTGGAGGAAAGTTCCAGATCTGAATAGGGCAACTGGAGAGACATTCCATGAAAGCCCCCTTTATTAGAGTGGGTAGAGGTGATATCTAAATTTAGGACACATGAAAGGGACATAGCACATGGTTAAATGAAAAAAAAAAAAACAGAATGGAGGGTATAGTATTCTACCTTTGGAAACGAAAAAAGTAACCACATATTCCTATATGCTTGTAGTTGCATAAAGAAAACCTGGAAGCATACAATAGAAGAAATTACTAAACATTTTTATCTAGGGCAGGACTATGGTAAAAATGGCAGAGGTAAGAATCTCTAAAATTTTACTCCTTCATAAAAGCAACTTAAAACTGTCAAAAACCGTGAGAATTGATATTTTCAGTACACCAGAAATTAACTGAAGTTTTGCAGCAACCCAGAGAGTTTATTCAAGAAAAACAACTGAATCTTGGTAACAATGAGCACTGTGGCATTTTAACCTACCCTAGCCCTACATCTCCATTCCACAGTTTAGCAATAAGTAGGCTTGGAAAATAACAGCCCACTTCCTGGTACCAGAAAGAACGGAACAAAGCTGGAACCCTTTCAAAGTCTCATTTCCAATGAACAGTCATTATTTGACCTGTCTTGTGGTTCCCTGGAGGACCGCCCTTGAAGGCTTGTCTTTATTTTACCTGTCAGGGAACTTGCATAGTATTAAAAGTCCTGGGGGCTTGGGGCAGGGGGTGCAGGAGGGTTATCTCTCAAAAACATTTACAGGCAAGTGTTTTATTTTTTTATTTTTTATTTATTTTTATTTTTATTTTTTCAGGCAAGTGTTTTAATATTGCTGTTGACTGAGGTGATGGAAAACAGATGAAGCAAACAAAAGAATAAGCAAAAACTTAAAAAGAAAAGCTGAGGAATGAGATGTCCAGAGGGGCTTTGAAAAGCTCTGAAATATTCCTGGCTCTCTAGAAGACCATGTGCATGGATAGAGCTGTGCACATGCACAGGACTATGTGCATGTTCAGGAAAGACCTGAAAGGTCCCTAAACTCTTACCTCTGGCTGACTTGAGACTCTTGTGCAATCAGGAAGTGAAGGCTAAGGCAGAACTCTAAACTGCCTGGGAGTTGAAGATATGCCCCAACATATGTACTTTGGCAATGAATGGAAAATTTTTTTGATTCCAGATGTTTGAGGAAATCTCTGCCATCACTGGCTGACCACTAAGCTAACTGAAAAGAGACTTCAGTTGGCAAACATGAAAAAGAATACAGACTTTACAGAATTATTTCAGAATAGTAGCTACACAAACAAACAACTAAAACAAATGACAGGGAAGCAGCTGTGGTTCAATCAGTGGGGCTCCCGTTTACCATGTGGGAGGCCCCAGGTTCGGTTCCCAGGGCCTCCTGGTGAGGGCAGGCTCGCCCGCACGGCGTGGTTGGCTGGCCCAGCGAGCACAAGCAGCAGGGGGAGGATGGATGAATAAATAAATAAAATCTTTAAAAAATAATAAAAAAATAAAAAAATAAAAAAATAAAAATAAAATAAAAATAAAACAAATGACAATAATAAACTCTGGAGAGGGGGCAGAATCTCATTTGCAGAGTTGTCACATTATAATATTTTAAAATCCAGGTTTTAACCAAAAATTATGAGGTACACAAATAAACAATAAAGTATGACCCATACATACACAGAAAAAGCAGCAATCAGTAGAAATTACCCTTGAGGAAGCCCAGATGTTGGACTTACTAGACAAAGACTTTAACATAAGCTATTTTAAATACGGTCAAAGACTTAAATGAAATCACGTCTAAAGAACTAAAGGAATGAGAACAATATCTTATCAAAGAGAAAATATCAATAAACAGATAACAATTTTAAAAAGGAACCAGACTTCCGGGAAGATGGTGGACTAGTAAGACACGGGAATCTCTTCTCCAGAAAAATAGCTAGAGGACAAGCTGAAACAGCCCTGAAAAAGATCTTCTAGGGTTTAGGACAGCAGGTGAAGGCTGCACACCACCCAGAGGAGTGAGGGAGAGAAGAGGGAAATCGCGACAACAGAACTGTGAGTTGCAAGTAGCAGCTTCTGCTGCTGCCGGCACCCTCCCCCACACTCTTCAGAATTCTGGGCCTCTGGGCCTGCGACCACAAAGGGGACTTCAGGGATCTGCCACTCCCGGAAAGGGGAGAGAGAGGGACACAGCCTTAGGCTGACTCAGGTTCTGACCTGAAATTTGGGCTGCGGAGCCCCAAGGACCCTTCCACACAGCGGTTTGCCCTGGGAGCCTAGGAAGGACTGGAGAAATCCAACCCTCGCAACCTCCCTCTCTTCTAGCCTGGACTAATTGTTGAGGACACCACAGGAGAGGGGAGAGAGAGCCTGGGGCTGACCCTGCTTTGGACTCCCAGGTTTGGTCTGCCCTGTCCCGAGAGCCCTTCCAGGCTGGGTGGGGCTGCACCATTGTTTGCCTTGGAGCCTGCAAGGGGCTAAAGATATACAAACCTCCCAATCTCCTCCTCTACTAACAGGGACTGATTGTTGAGGATTCAGAAGGGAGTGGAAATATTTCCTAGCTGGGAAAAGGGGGGCGCTACGAGAGAAGTCTGGAGAACTGTCTCAGAAAGTTTGAATCACAGGGCTCCTAGCCCCCAGACAGGAAGCTCTATCACATTGATCTGGTCTGTGTCACAACAAATACACTTCTGACCAGGCATTGAATTGAGAGCTGCCAACAAGCGCCACCTCGTGGCAGACCAAGGAAGTGCACATAAGAAAATTAATAAGAAAGAGAGGCTTTTCCTGGCCTCTATAGCCTCCCTGCCCAAGGCCCTAGGAAACGACTCTACAACCAATTACTGGGTCCAGGGCCCAGTTTTGAGCAACCAGCAGAACAATCCTAACAATCAAGGTTGAGCCAAAAATCAAAGAGCGGTGGTAACTCACAGCCACCTGCCACTAAAACCCCGTAAAAGAGAAAGAGATAGAGCATCTAAGTAAAATACAAACTAACCAGATGCCTAAGCACCAGCAAAAAATTACGGGCCATACTAAGAAAATAGAAGACGTGGCCCAAAAAAAGGAATACAGCAAAGTCCCAGAAGAGATGCAGAATTTGAGAGAAGTAATCAGTGAGATGAGCACACATTTCCAAAATGAAATTATTTTTTTTTTTTTTTAAAGATTTTATTTATTTATTCATTTATCCCCCCCTTGCTGCTTGTGCTCGCTGGGTCAGCTAACCACGCCGTGCGGGCGGGCTTGCCTTCACCAGGAGGCCCCAGGAACCGAACCCGGGGCCTTCCCATATGGTAAACGGGAGCCCTACTGATTGAGCCACAGCCGCTTCCCACAAAATGAAATTAATTAGATGAAAGAGAATATAGTTAAAGAGATCAATGACATCAAGAAGTCATTGCGTGAACGTAAAGAAGAATTTGAAATCATGAACAGAAAAGTAACGGAGTTCATGGGAATGAAAGACACAATAGATGAAGTAAAAAATACATTTGAAGCATACAACAGCAGACTCGAAATGACAGAAGAAAGAATAAGTGATACTGAAGACAGAGCAGCTAAAATTGAAGAGAGAAAAGAACAGAGAGAGAAAAGAATGGAAAAAATTGAGCAGGGGCTCAGAGAGTTGAATGACAACACTAAACGAAACAACATACGTGTCATGGGAGCTTCAGAAGGAGAAGAGAAAGGAAAAGGGGCAGAAAGAGTATTTGAGGAA